>RJWH01002252.1:0-196248 GCA_004363575.1 Solenodon paradoxus | reverse complement strand
CAAAGCCTAAGCAGATCACAAGGAAGGATTTGCTGGTGATCAAAGAGGCCTCCTAGAATGAGTGACATAAGACTGAATGAGATAAGCCTAAAAACAGCCAGACAGGACAGAGATGTTAACTACTGAATGAGATAAGCCTAAAAACAGCCAGGCAGGACAGAGATGTTAACTACAGGCTAAAGGTCAGAGTACCTATGGTTCCCAAGTTAACTATTTCTGGAATGTCATAGCACTGCTATACTAAATCTCTTGATGAAGGAAATTCTGTGTCTAAATACTAAATACTGGGGCAGTGCCCCAGTAACAAGAGCATTCTCTTCATGCTGTGCTCCTCTCACTCCAAAGTGTTTGCTTGTAGTTCATTGCACTGTGACGACCCTTGATAGGCCGAGATTGGGAGCCCTGTTTGCTAAGTGTTTAAAATGAAAAGGCGTTTATATTTTTTAATTTATATTTAATTTATATTTTAATGCCTTTTCATTTTAAACACTTACCAAACAAGATGAGAAGTTCAGTACATACTGGGTTGCATGAACCAGGAAACTTAAGGATGTTCTTTTTATGGAAGACTTGATATGTGATGTGAGGGAAGGTTAAAAACAGAAAAACATTTTATCAGTAAGAAGCTTCTATTATCTCACTAGATTTATATGGGATGAAAATCATAATTACTTACTGATTACACATTCAAAAAGAAGCTAGATTGTTCAGTAGAAAAACCCATTTCCTGAGATTACTGTCAAATGTCTTTTTAAAATGGATTTTATTTTCAAAAATGAAAAAGGATTTTTGTTTGTTTTTGGTCATAGACGTAATGGACTTAATGGGAATGATGGTGATAAAAGTGCAGATTTATCCATTCTCAATATTTACTGAAAGGAAGCAAATGAACAACTAAGAAAAAGAAAACTTCATCAATATTGAAACCAGAGTAGGCTTCATCCTCATAATGTAATCTCTGGTTAAAGGATGCTAAGGTCAGCACAGGATTCTTCAGTTTATGAAGACATCAGATTAGGTTGGGTTGTGGGAAGTGAGCAGAGATGGCACAGATGAACCATTTTGACCAGAGCAGCAGATACCATTGGAACTACTGGCTTCAGAAAGGATGGAAAAATCTTGCTGGGAGTTGAGGGGAAGCTGGAAGAAAAACTGTTGACTAAATAATGCCATTTTGTGTCTGTGACTTAACTTCCTAAGCAGTAGAGAACTCCAAATGAAATTTTACAGGAAAGAATGATAATACTTTATTCGCAGAAATAATACTACTGACCACAAAATTAAGTGTGTATTAACTCTTTAATGAAATGTCTTAATATTGAAAGTAGATTCTGTATCAGAAGTAGTAAAGTAAGTGCTCATTTAAGAGGTGACCACCCATGGAATTGGGAATAGCACTAAGCATATGATAATTAAAGGTTTTCAGTAAATACAGTGAGAAAATGCAGAATGAAATTTCCTAGACTACTTGTACAGAGACTCAGCTCCCTACTCACCCACTCACCCTTCCACCATAGGCAGTTGAGTAGAAGAAAGAGTAATTCCTGTAAAAATTATTCTGTTTGACTCTAGTGTTAATGAAGGATTCAAATAATGTTCTCGTAAATATGAAGGAGAGTCGAGGAGATTCTGGGACAGATATTCGATTTACATTATAAGAAAATATGCGGGAAGACAGCAGCATACACATAAATATTTTATATCAAAGAGAACTTAAGAGATAGCTTATACGAAAGATGGATGAAAATAACATTTTGGATCATTTACACTAGGAAACAAAGAGTTCATCTAGCCATTTTGTACTCTCAAGGATATTAAAGAAATTCAAGTAGGAGATTTTACAATAGAGTTAAATGAAAAAGCTACTGAAAACAAAGATAAGAAGAAAAAGATCACTTTCTAGATCTAAGTAATATTATACCAATGTTAATTTCCGGTTGGGGTAGTTACACTGTATTTATGTTTAAGTGGTATACACACATACAAAATGTGAATAGAAAACTGGACTGTATTAGGTGCTCAATAAATGAATACTGATTGAATGAATAAATTTTATCCATACTGGTATGGCATAGTGATAAGGAGTGACCATTGGAATGATGCAGGAATCTGTTTGAAAATGTAAAAATCTAGGTTCCACTTCATACCTATTTAATCAGAAGCTCTGAGAAAATGATAGGAGATGCTAACACAATAATAGTGGGCTTTAGCATATTTTAGTGTTTGACAGATTACGTAACGAGATGAATAATTAACTATCTTAATCTAATTAGTGTTTTAAAATAGTTTTAAAGCTGCAGAAATTTTTTTTCAAAGTAATTCTCATATAAGCCCTCAAAGATTGAGAGTTGTGATACTTGTTATGTGCCTCTTGATATAGCAAATGTATTCCTTTCGGTAGTCATAAGTAAGGAGGGTCAGAAGTAATTTTTATTCATTTAGGCTAAGCAACACTTCACATTTATGCACTTCTTCTGTGATCTGTGCTCTCTGTCCCAATGTAGTTGTCCAAAGGGACTTTCTCTGGACATTCTGCAGAACATCATGTTGGTTTAATATATTGATGATATCATGTTATTAGGCCTTGATGAGCAGGAAACAGTAAATGGTCTAAATACCCATATAAGGCGTACATGCTTCTGAACTAGGAGATAAAACTTTGTCATTTTGGTGAGGTTTTTAAGGTCTAGTAATCTGATATAGAATTTGACATCAGGCAAAATTGACTTGAGGTTACATTCCATTATTTACTAGTGGTTCATCTTTGGATAAATTCTTCACTTTCTAAAAGTTTAAACGGTTTGATTTATGAAGATTTTAGAATGTGGAGGGGCCTGCTTACCACCTCCACAACTATAAAGAAAAGCCATGACACCTCCTGTGACCTGAGCTTGCTGGAAAGTAGCCAGCAGACAAAAAACTTCCATGCTTGAAACCCCTTCCCCTAATTTACATCCCTCTCTTCCCGCACGTTGCTCTCCCCTATATAAGCATGCTCTAACCAGAACTCGGGGCTCAGCTCTTTGGGAAAGAAATCCCAGCTGAGACCACACGTGTAATAAATCTGCCTAAAATACTTCCAAACAGTGCTCGCTTGGTTTCTCCAAAAAACTGTGACAAGAATGGTGTCTGGCATATAAGAAAGGTTTAACCTATGTACATGATATTATTCTTGTTGTTGCACATTTCAGGAAACAGCATCTTGACTGAAGTTGTTATTTGGGACCAGATAGTCCAGAAATCTATTTATAATAATGTCTATGAGCATTCTTTAACTCAAGATTATAGAATAAGTTTTAAAAGGCTAAACTGAGAATATCTGAACCCACATTAAGGAATGGAAAATTGAGTGAATTTCATTACATAGATGACTTTGGGGTAATTTATTTTTATAATTACTTACTTTTAATTTAATCTATTATTATCCATGCCTCTTCTCAGGAAGGACAGAGTCTTGACTGATTTCTCTTCTTTTTTATTTTTTAACCTACTCCTTCCCGAAGCAGGAGCAGTGAATTATCAGATGGATATAATGTAGGATGTAATTTAGGAAAATATAACAGCAGTCAGACTACTTTATTAGGGAAGGAACCATTGCAATAAGAAGTAGGTTGTTTCTCCTCCACTCTTGTGGAAAGGATGCTTAGCCTTGTCTGCAGAAGACAGATGAGGTTTCTTCTCTCTGGGTTTTGTCTTCTGCATCTGTGCCTAGACAGTTGAGTCAAGTTAATCTTTTATCTCTGAGTTAGAAGAATGTTCAGAGATTTAGGCCTCTGGTCTAAACCACTTTCTCCAATCTTTAAAAAAAAAACTGCTTTATATTTTAAGTCTATTATTAATGTATAACAATAGTTACTATAAAATGACATTGAGTTTATTTCAATTACTTGGATTAATCATTAATATAGTTATTCAATCATTCATGTATACATTCATTCTGGGTATTTATTATATACTCAGTATTTACTGAGTGCCTGTTATGTGCCAGAAATTGTCTTAGACACTATAGTTACAGATTGCACAAAAGAGACTAAAACCTCTGCCTTTGTGAGACTTATAGTCTAGTAGAGAAGTGGGATTATAAACAATATAAATAAATAAAACATACATGTGTATAAGATATACAATATAGGTGGTGATAAATGCTATTGAGAAAAAATAAAGCAGAATAAAAGGCTAAGATGTGTACTGCATGGGATGGGGTTGAATACCAGATTGGAAGGTCATGGATAGTATCTCTGAAATAGGAAAGCAATGAAGTAAAAGAAGGAGCAAGTCCTGAGGCTACATGAGGGAAGGGTTCTTGGTGGAATTACCATGATGTATATAGGTTGGAGGTAGCAGTGCGTGGAGATAGCCTGTGTGATTGGTAAGGACTTTGACACTTTGAGTGCCAAGGGGAACTTTGAAAGGTTTTGAACAGAGGAGTGACGTGATATGTCTTACATTTTCGTAGTGCACAAAAGAGACAAAATTCCTACCCTTGTATAACTTGTATTCTAGTTGAGAGGCAGACAATGACAAACAAATAAATAGACTAGAAGGTGATCAATGCTTCTGAGAGAAGAAGTCAGGGAAAGAGGACACGTTGGTCACAACATTGGGACTGGACAATTGAAGGGCTCTGGAGAGAGTGCGAGCAGGCAAGTTAGAAGTTATAGCAATAATTAAGGCAGGAGGTAGTGAGGTAGGGTGGCAGCAGTGAATGTGGAAAGACATGGCAGATTTGGGACATATTTGGAAGGCAGAGTCAACCAGAATTTATTGATAGACTGGGTATGCAGTATGAGAGAATGAATTCAAGAATGACTCCAACATTTTGAACTCAACAACTGGAGTGTCCATTAACTAAGATGGGGTTGCTTATCTTGAACCATACTTTCTCACTGGAAGGTAGGGAAGAACATTGGGTTTATAGTTTCATTACCTTGGCTCAAGTACAGTTCCAAAACTTATTAGTGTTATGTTCTTGGTCATTTATTTAACCTCTCTGTGGCTCGGTTTTGTCATTAGTTACATTGGAAATCCTTATGTAACTCATAGGACTGTTGTGAGAATGAAATGAGCTAATCCTTCTCAGGATGTTGACAGTGAACCTGGCATGATATAAGTAGTATTCAAAACAAAGCTAACTAACTATATATGTATATATATATATATATATATATATATATATGCTAACATTTATATGGTTTTCACTTTATGCTAGACACTGTTCTAATAACTTTATGTAATTTATTTAATCACTCACAAAACCATAGGAGGCAGATGCTATTAATAATGGCATGAAGATGGCATGGAAAGTTAAGTTAATCAATTAGCTTGTGGCAGAATTTGGGTGCAATTCTATGCAATCTGGCCCTGCGGATCATGCATTTTGGGCTTTTAGAACTTTCAGAAGATGTTAGCTATGGTTATTATTTCCCTGAATTCTTTCTTCTTGTATTAGGGAATCCATTCTTAATCTGTTTATGAACCTACTCAAAGTTCACTTAGAGACTGGTATTTATCGATTGTACTTCTAAAGAGTATTGTTACCTCCAATATACTTTGCAAAGTATAATTTCTCATTGCCCTAGGAATGACCCTTCTCTACACTTGCCAGATCTTGTTGCTTCCTGTCCTTTTCTAATTGAAGCACTCTGTCTTTGATATTTGGGTGATCAGCATTCTGCCCTTACAGTGGTGACACAGGAGTTCCATTCTGCTTGCTTTCATGGGAAGAATAGATTCCTGGTTGAGACTCTAGCTTCCCTGGCTGCTGTCCCTTGGGGGCATTCTTATTTTATCATTTCATGTCCATTCTTACGTGGGATAATAGTTTTTAGCTAAATGGCAGATCAAACACATATCATATCACACACATCTAATAAAGCATGTAATATTTCTAATAGATATTTATAATGCCCCATATCTAGGGTATTATTAGATAAAATTTGATGCTTTAATAACTAAGATAATTTATTTTCATTCAATAAATAAATTTTATCTTTATTTACTCCTTCTTAAATGTCTTTTTTTCTTTATATAGATCCTCATTGCTGAATTATTATTATTATTATCTTCTTTCTCTTTAAAGAACTTAATCTTAATGTTTTTTAAGGAAGGTCTACTGACACTGGTAACAGATTTCCTCAAATTTTCTTTGACAAAGTGTTTTGACATCACTTTTCGAGGATAATTTTACAGGGTGCAGAATTCAATGCTACTGGGTTTCTGCTTCCTCAACGCCTTAAATATTTCATCCCACTCTCTTCTTACTTGCATGGTTTCTTAGAAGAAATAAGATGTAATTCTTTGTTTCTCTATAGGTGAGTGGTCTTTCCCCCTCTGGCTTCTTTCAGAACTTTTTCTTTCTTGTTGATATTCTGTTGTTTGATATGCATAGGTGTAAGTTTTGCTTCGTTATAGAGTTTTGATATTTATCCTGCCTGATGTTCTCTGGGCACTATGGATATGTGGTTTGATTTCTCTTATTTATTTGGGGTTAATTCTCAGTCACTTACTGTTCCAAACATGTCTTTTGTTTCTTTCTTCTTCTTCTTGATTTCCCATTACACATGTTACACATTCTGTAGCTGTAACAAATACTTATATATTCTTGGTGTATTTTTCCTTTGTCTTTGTTTTTTTTTTTTTCTATTTTTGGAGAATTCTGTTGACATATCCTCAAAGTCTGAGTATCCACAAGGGATTGGTTCCAGGACCCCCACAGATACCCACTGCTCAAGTTCTTATAAATGGTATACTATTTGTATATAACCTATACACATTCTTTTGCATATTTTAAGCCATCTCTAGTTACTTATAATATCAAGTATGACATAATTACTACAATAAATATTTGATATACTGTTTTATCTAAGGAGTAATAATGAGAGAGAAAATGGTACATGTTCTGTAGAGATATGATCATCCTAGTTGTAACTGGATAGCTCTGTTTTTGATCATTAGTTGGTTGAATCCATAGAACCCATAGATATGGAAGGCTGACTGTAGGTACAGTAACCTGCAGAGCCTAAAGTATTTACTACTTTGTCCTTTGCAGAAAATGTCTGCCAATTTCTGAAATAAACTAATGAACAAATAATGCCGAGGCATTCTTGGCATGACCAGAGTCCAGCATCACCTTGTCAGGGTCTGCTGCCCTCTACTCACAATGTGCAGAGGCTTCATTTGACCTGTGAGCACTGACTGCAATCAGAGGAGACAGTCAGAGGGAAATATCCAGTCTAATCTTATACTCCATTCTTATCTTAATACATGTTTCTTTTGAGAATAAGATGATTCTTGAAAATTATTGTCTTGTTTTCCAGAAATAAAATTGTCCTGGAATATGGAATTGCATTTCAAAATCCTAGGTTAATGAAGATTTATTTTCATAGTAAAAATTATTTTGTCATTTATTTTTATTCTGATAAAATATACATGTAGTATAAAAGGTTATAAAATAGAGAATTATAAATATGCAAGTAAAGATTACCTATAATCCTACCTCTTAGAAATAGCCACAACTAGATTTCTGTTTTTCCTTTGATTTAAGAGAAAGACTTGATATTTATTTTTCAGCCACAGGTTACTTGATGATGATCTAGATGCAACTCTTGAGAAGTCCTGTCTTAAAGTGCAGGGGGTAGACGACCCACTTTCTTACCCCAAAGAGGAGTCTCTTGGCTTTGTCCAGTTGTTAAGTTCAGTTGAACTTAGGCTCCATTTGCTAAGGCTCCAGTCAGAAGCCTCAAGGTCTGTCTGCTCTCTGGACCTCAAGTAGCTCAGTTTATATCAGGGATACAAACAAGAAAATGTCTGGAGAAAAGCATTGTGTATGCATACATTTATCTAACTATTCAGTCAGCTAGTCAGTGAATAGTAAACATGTTAGTCTATTACTGCTGTATCAAATGTCTTAAAACAACAAAAAATTTCTTTTATAGTTCTGGTGGTCAGAATTCTATCTTCAAGGTGTGGGAAAGGCTATGTTTCTTCTAGAGATTTTAGGGAAGAATCTGTTTCCTTGCTTTTTCTAGCTTTTAGAGCTCAGCCGCATATCTTGAGTCATGGCCTCTCCATACTCCTCCATCATCAAAGCACATCACTCCAGCATCTGGTTCCATGGTTATAGCTCCTTTCTTCTCACTTTTCACCATGTTATTGCCTCCTCTCATAAGAGCACTTATGATTACATTGCGCCCACCAAGATAACCCACGGTAATTTCCTCATCTCAAGATCTTAATCACCTCTGCAAAGTCCCTTTTGGCTATGGGAGGTAGCATTCACAGGACCTGGGAATAAGGATACAGACATTTTTAGGAAACCATTATTCTGTGCACCACAGTATATCAGCACCTGCTTTGTTTCTGATTCTAAACTGGACTGTAGGAAATCAGACATGAATGAACATGGCTCCTTCCCCTTGAATAGCCAAAGGCCAAAAGTAAAGAACTTGGGCAAAGGCACAGAATAGTGGATTGAATGTTATGTTTGAGAAGTAGTAACGTTTGACCTTTGGGAAATTACATATATTCATGAGTGCTCTTTGATTGAAATATTCAATACTTGATCAGGCTTAAACAAAAACCATTATCTTAGAAAGGTGAAAAGGGACAAGTGGATCCAAGGGCAAGAGTGTACCAAGTCTCAGGAAGGTCTGGACCATGAGTAGGAAAGTGGATAGAAACCCAGGTAGCCGCTGTCCATGTGCCTGCTCCTATTGCCAGTCCAGGTGGCTAAAGTGACATCCTCATAGCTCTTGAGCTTTGCTTAAAAAACAAATAAAAAACAACAAAAAACCCAAACAAATGGAAATCAATTACCTTCTTGCAGTATTTCAGAATCTCAGGAGACAATTCAGTTTTCTTTCAACTACTGACCCAATCAACTGAATCCTTATAATATCACAAAGGAATACTTGGCATGGTTCTTCACCTTGGCATGGTTCCTTTCTTCTTGAGAGGAGGTAGGTTATTAGTTTATTATCATTATTCTTCAATATGGAGGGTTCAAAATCATAGATAAACATCACTGTACACTTTATAAAGTATCTGTTCCTCTGAAAGAAAATAACATATCCTAGTGCCGTTCCTTTGTTTAGGAATTTTCTTTCATCATCTTTTGAATATATGTTTCTTTCTGATCTGGGTGTTTTCCCACCCTAACTGCAGAGTTGCCTGGGGAAATTGCTATAAAATATTCATGTTCAGGCTCCATCCCAGACCAATTGAATTAGAATATGAGGTGAGAGCAGACAACTTTATTTTTTTTAAATGCCCTGGATGAAATGAGTCCATGTAGCAACTGATGACTTGGATTTCTGTTTTAGTTAATAATATAATACTGATGTCAGTTTCCTGGTTTGTTAACTGCAGAATCTGGTGAAGGGTACTAGGGAATGCTATACTGATTTTATAGCTTCTCGTAAGTGTAGACTTACTTGAAAATAAAAAGTATAAACAAACAAAAACCCCCAAGAATCCTCCCTAGCATCAGATAAATTCGTGTGAAAAATTTATTTTGGAAAAGAATGAAAACAACTATAACATGCCCTAGGTGGTTCTGAGGAAGATTGAAATGGTTATTGTATTATTCTTAGGAGAAGTGAGTTTGTTTGGATAAGATCAAATTACATTCCCTAATGAGAACTTCAACCAAACAAGGTTTTAATGGGATTAAATTTAGGAAAGTTTCTGGTTAGAATTTATCATCTTCTTGCAGTCTCAGGGAAAGTTATAAAAGATCAGAGAACCTCTTTCACCGTTCTGTTTCCAACTTAGAAATATCCTGTAGAAGTTCAGCTGCAGGCTATAGACTCTCCACATGGTATCACTTGTTATCATGAATGAATGAGCAATCTAGCCTGGGGTTCAGGTGGCCTGATAATTGGCATTTTCTATATCTGGACACTGTACTAAAGACTTAGAAGATGATGCAGAAGGATTTTTGAATATTACATTGGACAATAAATAAAAGGATTTGTGTGTGTTAGATGATGTTGTTATCATTTTCTTCTTAGTATCCTGAGATTTCTATCTCAAAGCAACCTAACAAATTACAGTACAGTCAGGTCCAGAAAGGAAGAATGATTCTTCATCTGGAGCAGATTCTCAAATAGAGGGAAACTTTTTGAGTGAAAGAGATATTTAAGGAAGTTTTTTGAACTTGAAAAATAGTAAATTTTATTTCTAATGAAACTGTGTGTATTGGAAAGACTTAGAAAGGTTTATGTTTTGTATTAGATGTCAGGCTTTACAAGCCAAAAGAAGTTATAACTAATTAAGCGCATTAGTCAGGAGTCATTTTGTTTTAAGTGACAGAGTAGTTTAAGGAAGAAAAGAGATTTACTGACTAATTAGGGAATTGAAGGCATACCTACCTTCAAGTATGGCTGGATCCAGAATGGAAGAAATGTGCTTGGCTTGAACTACTTCTCTATTTGACTCTGCTTTCCTCTTTGTTAGCTTCTTTTCATAGCAGATTGTTCTCAGTATAGTGGAAAAGACGATATATGGCAGTAATTTCAGGAATACACTTTTCTTTCAATGAATGATCCCTCAGAAGAAAACCCTACTTTCCCAATGGCTCCAGGAAAACTCCCAGGTATATGTTTCATTGTACTGATTTAAGTCACATGCCCATCTCTGACTCAGTCCCTGTTTTAAGAGGGATAGGGGACTCTTATAGTCAGGCCTGAGACGTAGTCCTAATTCATGACTGCAAAGTGAGGTCAGTTTTCCAAACTTCGTATGAACTGAAAATGGAGCAGAGAGGGTTCTGAAGACTGCAGGTGAGATCAGGTAAGATAGAAGGTAGCCCTCCCCATTGGGTGAGGCTCTTTGTGGCACTGGCTGCAGTAGTAGACATTGCCAAGTGGGCACCATGAGGGAAGTGGTGGTAGATGTCCTGTGGTTATGGGTGTGTCTTATTTGTGAGCATTCATGAGAAGCCCCCCACCCCAGAGTCTCCGCAATACCACGCTCAGGGTAGGCGTTGTTGGAGGCAATGGAAATGATGTACTACCAGAAAAAGAGCCTGTGAAGCCTGAGTTATGTGGGTAAAATCATTACAGAAAATTAAAGCAAGAATTACAAGTACATTGATCTGTGCTGAAAAGTTTCATCTTTAATATTTAAACAAATATGTGGTCTATCTTGTGACGTTTCTGCACTGTACACAGACATTGGGAAGGTGAGAGTTGGTTTCTCATGGTGGAGAGGGCCAAGTTGATGGGACTGAGAAGGAGAAACAGGAGTGTGGAGGGGACCTGGAGCGGAGAGGAACACAGAAAGGGTGTCTGTTTAGCACTCACTTAAATGTCAGATTCATGAATTTTTATGAATGAATGTTACACAGCAACACAATTAAAAAATACTAGTCTTCGGTTTACTGGGTTGGCCTCAAAAGTTTTTTTGTAAAGTGTCCACAGGCCAAGATATTTCCACACATTTGAAAAGGAACCCAAACTAGCATCCGGTGCCACTTCTGTTGGCACAACAATGGGGTGAAGGGATTCTTGGAGTGTTGAGCCACTGAGAGACATGCAGCAAGCCAACAACCTTGATCTCTAAACACTACACAGACAGAATGTCATAGGACTTATGCTCTGCCGTGCTGCTTGACTCAGAATAACTTAAAAACTTCAAGGATTTTCAAAATTCAAAAAGTGATCTTTTGAGAGAGATGTGTAATTTTCTAGGATCAATTTACAACTTCAGAATTTTAGAGAAGGTTAAAGTACCTCTCCCTAGCACTCTTTGCTGGGTTCTCTTGGACACTGAAAGAGACCTTACTTAACTATCAAAATATGCATTCTTTTTATAGGGATGTTTTGCAGTGTCAGGTGAGTAAGTGAAGGGAGATGACTGAGGATACTGTGTGAGTTAGTGGTGCTGGGTTACTCTTGGATTTAATGGATAATTTTTAGTACCATCCCAGTTGGCTACTTCTATTGTTTTAAAACTATGGTTGATTTAAGAAGCAGGTAGATTTAGTACAAAGAGAATAGAAACGGCATGTAAGGATTAAGAGTCTTTTGTTAACTTTATCATATACTGTATGTATATCTTTGGATATATTGACATCTTTCAGCCTGGTTATTTCAAACCATAAAATAGATAGAAAAATGCTGCAGAGACTTGATTTGAATATTAAAGTTGACAAAGAACCCTACAAAGTGCTTGGTATATTTTAGGATGCAAATGTGGACAAAATCTGTCATGGGATTATAGAAACAGCAACCTCACATTTCAGTTATAGAACAGATTCCCATAGATCCCTGTGGCCTGATCTTTTTGATGAATTTATATCTAAATGGTGGTTTACTGCATGAAGTCTCTCAGAGTGGTAAGCTCGAAGAGGCTTTCAGAAAATATATTCACCATTGGTAGCTGTACATTGTCACAAGTTTATTTAGTCAAACTTAAAAGATGCTGGACCATCAATATGAATAAAAATACATACTTCTTTTTAAAAACCCTGGAGACAAATTACAAATTATGTCCTATAAATGAACCCAGGGCATTTATGCTTCGTCTTGGAAGATTTCCAAGATGCCATTAAAAAGACTTGCAGTTACATATTGGTGGATTTAAGCATTACCCTCCCCCAACTCACCAGGCCAAGGAATAGTGGCTAAGAATTGATCTGCTGATTCCAGAAGGGCCAGCAAAAATACTGCGAAACCACTCAGGGATGGTGGATATAACAATGCACATTTTATTGCAGATGGCATTTATCTTACTCTGTTTATCTACCGTTACAAAATACTACCGACTGGGTAGCTTAAACAATAGAAATTTGTTTATCACTGTATTGGAGGCTGGAAAATTCAAGAGCAAGGTGCTGGCAAGTAAGTTTCATTCTAAGGCCTCATCTTGTGTTCATTCTAAGGCCCTCTTCTTAATGTTGGGAAAGGGCGGGAGGAGTGACAGAGTACGGCATTAGTCTTTCTTTTTATAAAGACACCAAGTCCATCATGGAGCCCCATCCTCATGTGCTGGTCTAAACCTGATTACCTCTGTAAAGTTCCATCTCTCAATACCATCTTTTGCAGGCTTAGGGTTTCAGTGTACAAATTTGAAAGTGACACAAACCTTTAGTCTTAACAGCATTTATGAATCTCAAAAGATCTGGGAAAATCTGGACACAAAACTAAAAGACACCTCTTTAATCTGATTGTTTATTCCTCCAATGCAAAACGAATCAATAATACTGTTTCCTGCTTCCAGCTCATCTAAGCAATTTTGAAATATCTTCTACCTTGTATCCAGAGAATTATTTTAGAGTTCACCCTGTCATTCAGCTGCCACAAACTTACCACTAAATATGATTTTAATTGACAATATTACCATAGTTTGGGGGGGGTAGGTGGAAGGGAACATAACATTTCCAACAAATATTTGTATAATAAATATAAATATTGCGATATGTATAAGTTGTGTTTTGTAGAATTATAAAATATGAAGTCTATAAAAAGGAAAGCTAGAAGATGAGAATTTTTTGGTATTTGTTGGACATTATTCAAAGGGTACAAAGACTGTATCTAGTAGAGGGTTCTGATCAAGAATCATGTTACCTTTGTTGCGGGCCAGGATCTTACCAGGCTTTGCCCATGATGAAATTAAATATCTCTGTTGGCCATTACATTTCTCTCCCACCTCAGATTTTTTCTAAGAAGAGTCCTGATAGCTAATTTAGTTCCTAGAGTATCTTAATGATGGAGAAGCTTTAGAAAGTGACTTAAATTCTGGAAGAAGGAAGGCATAGCTCTCATTGTAAATTACATGTATCTACCTTTGATAGTTCAATTCATGGGGGTCAGTTCCATAAGCCTGGTCAACTGTGAGTACACTGAAAAATGAACTGTCTATACTTTAAAACTTAGAATTAGAGCCTGGAGAATCTATCTTGGGAGAGACGAAGAGTGACCGCAGTAAGACCTTCTTTGAATTTCCAGTCACTACATTCATCTCTCTTATATCTTGTTGTTTGACAAGTCTGAATGGGCAGGTAGTTGCCACCTGCCAGCTATTGTGTCATCTTCATAAATACAGAGAGCTACTTCCCATTGCCAATTCCACAAAACAGCTCTGTCCCATGAATAGAATGTTTGGCATCACATACAGTGACTGTGCCAGAATGCTGCAGGACATAAAATAGAATTGTATTCTCAGGATCTCTGATAATTTCTTCATATACAGTATATCCCACCTCCCCAAGAATATGCATGGCAGTGTAATTTCAAGGGAATATATTTTAACAAGGAATCAGTGAAAGTTTTTAGAAGCTTTAGGAAACTTTGAGTATATTTGTGTATTTTTCCTCTGAGTGGAAGATTAGACATAGTACAGTTACAATGCTGAGCCCAACAGGATCTGTCTCTCCAAGCAGTTAATACCTGAAGTTAAAAAGTGTTTGGGGAGAAGAATAAGGCTGACAACTTTAAAGTAAATTTTGTAGAATGAATTTTCATTCATTTGTGTTGCAGATTAGACATGCTGGTAATTTTCTGGCCATTTACTATGATCCATTTAATATAGACAATCTTGATTCCCTCTTTTTGCTGAGGCTTTTTGGATTTTTTTCCTATTCTGTTAGAAGAATCTTATTCTAGATATGGTTTCTGCAATTCTTCAGGGTAAAAGTTCCACTAAGCTGCATGTGTTAATATAACCCTTTAACTTGAAACAGACCTTTGTCCTTAGAACAGCTGCCTCTATGAATATTTCATTAGTGAATGTTTAGTTTACTGGTGCACCTTTCAAATTCTCCTTTTATTTTAAACACCATTGGTTCTCCTTTGTTATTAAACTTATTTATTTTCCTTAAAACATTTGTCAGAGACCATCTCTTAGATGTCCTAGGAATTTATGGGTATAACATTCATAAATTTCTTTAAGTAGAGATGTCAGTGATATGTTGTCTATGTATTTTTGAAATAAAGTAACTAAAATGATCAAATAATTTAATTTGTTTAAAGCACAAATAGAATTAAAGATTGCATTTTCCAGATAGACAAAAATTAGGGTGTTCCAAGTACCTTAAATGTTTTTTTTTTTTCCATTTATGTATTCATTTTTTTACTTTTTAATTTATACCTACTAAAATATCTTTAAATATAAGCATGTTCACGTAAGCCCCAGATCTCAGACTGATAACTATACTTTCCCCCAAACATCAAGCTAAAGTTCATTCAAGTGCTAAGACCATCTGTAATCTAGTGATAAATATCCATTCATTTGAGAAATAGAGTTTTCTGAGTACTTAAATATTTCCATGAAACAAATGATTCACTAGGTATATCCAAGTCATTGATCTAAATGTTCATGTAGCCTCATGTCATGTCAGTACAACTTTTTCTCCAGCTTGATGTCAATCAATCAGTACTTTTTAATTTTTGAAGTATAGCCAGTTGTCTTTCTGACAGTTCAAATATTTATTTTTTCTTACCAGGATTTCATGCTGTACCACAGAACCTCAGGCTCAGGAGACAGGAAGCACATATTCTGGAAGTAGGTCTCTGGAAGTAATGATGAGTAGTGCCAGTCTTATTTCCACCATTTAGCTTCATTCTCCAGCTAATGACACAGCACAGTGTATAAGTTGTTGGATAAACTTATGTGTTGAATCTTGGATTACATCACCCAAGTCTGTACAATGTCCCTGGGAGGGTCTTATCTGAGCCTTTAACAGGCCATTCTGCCATTCAATAAACTGGATGCTTCTGAGGTGGGTACATGGAAAGCCAATTGTTTTACTTTCTTAAGGGTGTCATGGATATTTTTGTCACAAGCAATGTTGGTGGGATGCAATATCAATGGATCTGGCATTGTTAAACCCAGGATAAGCGGTGTTGAATACGAAATACAAACTCATATCCTTGGGTTGTATCAATTTCAGTTATGGACAAATAACTGCTTCTTGCAGGGTATATGGGGTATTCGCTGGACCCTAAAACAAGTTAACCTTGTAAGATTATACCAATCAAATGAAGCAGCCACTTGATAATCTCAATACCTAATTTCTGGCTGTGCTGCATCCCAGTTGACCACAGGTGGAAGAATGCCTCAGAGATTGTGATGGCCTGCGTGCCAGGGCTTGTTGCCACCTTGCCTGTTCTCTCTGGGGGATCTCTGTTGCCCTCACATCACTGCATAGCACAGCTCCAGAGCCCTTTGAGAGGTCTGCTTTTCCAGCACGACTGGAAAAGGACCATTTTAACATGGTTTTACTAGAAAATAAAATCAAAGGCAAAAACTTACAACCTCACATTTTATTTTGTTTTTGAGCAGACTTTTTCTTTTTCCATTTCATTTTTATTTTTAAAAACTGTATTGAAGGAAGACTGTGTCATAACATTATGTGGCCCTGAGATGTGCATCATTGTAAATCAGCATCTGTGTAAAATACATTTCCTCATCAATGGTTCAGTTCTATCTTTCACCATGCAATTGATTCCTTTTATCTAATTTGATCATTCCTGTATCCTTTCCTTTCAGTACCACCAATTGAGTCTATAGACTACAAGTCTGTTTTTTGTTTGACTTGCTTCTTTTGTTTGGTTTCTCTATGTACCACCTATGAGTGAAATTATACAAGGTTTATCTTTCTTCCGGTTTATCTTACTAAATGTAATTCCTTCTATGTCCACCTATGTTGTAAGATTTCATCTTTTTGAAGAGCTGAGTAGTATTCCATTGTGTAAATACCACACTGTCTTTATCACATTATTTTGTCAATGAGTATCTAGGTTATTTCCAATCTTGGCTGTTATAAATACTGCTGCAATAAACATAACACTCACATTTGGGGGAGATAGAAGTGGGGGAAATGGAATGTCAGCAAAGGGAGGAAGGGCAAACTCACAGGGATGTATTACTGAGCTGGTTGTGACCTCATGGATAACAAACTCAGGGGATTGCCTAGCCTCCATATGTCTTCAGAGTGGCAGCAGAAGCTCTCCTGCACCTCTGAAACAGTCAATGCTGTGGGCACTAGAGGAGAATGAGGGAGAAAGAGATAAAGGAATATACATTTACTCTCATCTTTTCCTACTGGTTAAGGCCATTCCAGGAAGTGTTACTTCTACACTTCTGAGTTGTGTTTCTTCATTGCAGGGCAGCTCAGAACTCCTACTGGTTCCTTCTTTTCAGTCAGCTTTATGTCTGGTGCTGCTTGATCTATTTATATGTGTGATAGAGGAAAGAAACAGCTTCAGTGACTTGCTTTGTGACCCTAGGAACTGTGTTAAAGCTGCTTTGTGTGTGGTGGGATGAGTATAAGTAGTGTGAAGCAGGTGTGATCTTAAGAATGGTGTGTGTGACAACAGTGAGATCTCACCTCACCTGTGAGAATGCCTGTCATCCAAAAGATGGAAACAACAACTATTGGCAAGGATGCAGAGAAAGAAGGTACAGCAGTTTTGACACTGTTAGTGGGAGTGTAAATTGGAGCAATATTTATGGAAATCAGTATGGAGATTCCTCAGAAAAAGTTGAGAATGGAATTTCCTTATGATCCTGTCATCCCACTTTTGGGTATTTATCCCCCAAACACAAAAACAATAATTGGCAGAGATATATGCATGCCCATGTTTATTGCAGCATTCCTTGTAATAGCCAAGAATTGGAACTACCCAACTTCCCTTTGTCACATGAATGGATAAAGTTGTGTTATAGATACACAGTGGAATACTACACAGCCCTAAAAAAGACAAAATTCTGTCATTTGCGACAACGTCGTTGGAACTACAGGGACTTATCTAAGTGAAATAGATTGAGAAAGACAAACACTGGATGATCTCACTCATATGTGGAATATGTAGAAACAAAGTAAATGGACAGATAAAATAAAAGCCAACTCTTGGACACTGACAATAGTTCTGAGGTTACCAGTGGGGAAGGGAGAGGAGAGTGGAAGAAGTGGTGGTGGGGCCCAGTGGAAAGTGGTGGAGGACTTTCAGTAATTTGGTGATGGGCAGGGCATGTTGTCATATATTTGATGAATACTGGACCAGCACATATAAGCTTGTATTTTTTTTTCTTTTGTAAATTAAAGTTTCATCAGTAAATATTTTTTTTTTAAAAGGTGAATGTGGGTTATAATGTACACACTGAGTCTGGTGCAGGTGTATTTTAAAAACAGTGATTTGTCCCAGAGCCGTATGCTGCTAGACTCTTCTCTCTCTGGAAAATTCCACAGGAGTAATCAAGAATACATTTCCAGCATGAATTCTTGTAAAACATTTATTATTCTACTTGATTTCCCCAGGGCACCCAGCAAATTACCACATAAAAGGCTCTGGCCAGTTTGGCTTTAGAGGCCTTATAGTTCTTGTGAAGTTTTCTCTTGTTTCCGATGGACCCAGTGGACAAATTACCACACTAGTCTATAAAATTAGCTTCTTACAAAGTATCAATATTAGGCAAGTAAAAACGCCGCACCATTTCTTATACTTAATTTAATTGCCATGTTCTATAACTTAAATCAAAACTACTGGAAATTATTTTTATGCTTTCTTGAACAGCCTTCATTTTTTTTTTTCTTTAAACATAAAGGAATTTGAAACATTAGTCTTACTTAGGACAGGGCATTTGAATTCTTATGCTTTTTTATAATTCAGAGCTGTTTAATTTTGGACTAAAACTAGAAGGAATATTCACTAGCTCAGATTATATATTTAATATGTTAATTTTATGATTAGTTTGTAAGGAAGAAGAGGATGGGAGGTGGTAAATGATAAAAGGGAATCCTAGGAGAACTAGAGATATGTGATCAGTATTTATAAATAGGAAAAGGTTTCTTGTTGGTTCTTTCTTAAAAGCAGGAAATCCTATATTACAAATAATTAATTTATTAAGATTTCTTATTAGTGCTGATAGATTAGTTTTCTCAATCAACTTTTCAGGTGCTTGAATGATCATTTTGTGAAATTCACTCTTACCACGGTAAGTTATATCCTCAAGAATTCATATGTCAGTATAACAAATATAATAATAAATCATTGGGATAGTTAGCTAAACAGTACCAATCATCACTAATAACTCATATTAAAGGTCTTCACTCTTCTTTCGGAGACGAGACTATGTGTGGATATGTAGGCAGATGCTGACTTCATATAACCAATTAGCATGCTAGTGTGGTGACTTGAACTTCAGATGGTCTACCTCATCCAAGTATTGCACTTTAACAATATTTGAACAATTTTTTTTAAAGGAGAAATGCAGGCAAGAAGGAAGGCGAGTGAGTAGGCAGGCAGGAAGAGAAAGGAGGAAGAGGCATTTTTATTTAGTTGTTTGCACTGGTTGTTTTTCCCTGGGCCTGGGACTGGAACACAGGGGCATGTGGCTATGCTTGTTTGGAGGCAACTGACTTAACAGCTACTCCACCAAGGCACGTCACACTTGAACGATTTTTTTAAATTTGTTTTTTGTAGTAATTGTAGTAATTATTCTACATGTTAAATGATTTCCTATGTGTAGATTCCCCGTTTCTTAGATGTATTTCAACACTCCCTGCCCTCCACCAAGTCACCAGGTGTTCTTCCCCACTGTCCAATGGGCTCCACCACCATTTGCACCCCCACGCCCCACCCATTCCCTTTGGTAACCTCAGTTCTGTTGCAAAAGTTTCAGGGTTGGTTATGTTTCATCTGTTCCTTTGTTTTGTCGATTCATATTCCACCTATGAGTGAGGTCATCTGGTATCTGTCTTTCTTCTTTTGACTTACATTTGAACAATTTGTTAAAAAAATCGAGCAACAAACATATTTGGCAATGATTAACTATATGATATAATATGATATTTAGTATTTGCTCACGTATTTATTCCATATATGTGCTTTATAGCTCCCATAATTTATCTTATAAATAAAGCACATCGTGTATGCCTTGAATATTATATTGTGTTTCATATACTATTTAGGCTCTACTGCAGTGTGTACCAATATTTTTTCATTAAGGCATTTGACAAAGCTCTTAACCAGAATTTTAAGAATTGCAGATCCTTTCCAATTCTTGCCTGAACCTTTTTGCTTTACTAACCAGTTGGGGAATCTCTATTCCACGTTGTATGACCTATACTGATCTCCCGTCAACTGCATGCCTCTTGTAGTATTGATATCTTGCTTATTACTGAGGACTCTTAGCACGTCTGACTACTGTTACCCAAAGCTCCATCCGTGTTGCAGTTTATCAGCCTTAAAGTTAAGCAGTACAGGAGATGACCTTTGGACAGACTCCCTACAAATGACTGACCTGTGCCCTTTGTTATGTGCCACCATTGAGGGAGGTTTTTTTGTTTTGTTTTGTTTTTTTAGCAATTCATCTATTTAGTACCTATTAATAGAGAGCCCACTTTGTGTCAGGGGTTGTGATAGGTGCTGGTGCTACACTGGGGAATGAGATGTGCCTGTGCCCTTCCCTCCCAGACCTTACCATTTAATAAATGTCATGGGCAATTAAATAAGCAGTTATAGTAATAAATCCTGGGATAAGGAAACCATATGGTGTCTTGAGATTAAATAATGGGAGGGAGGATTATGGCAGGCTTCCTTGTGGGAAGACATGATATGTGATGGAAGAATGTTCAGGGTTAGCCAAGATGAGACATTTTGTAGTTCTCAGGGATTTAAGTAACTAAACAAATCTGGATTAAATATTACCTGAAAGAAAACATACCTCTACCACATGCAATTTCCAGACAGGAGGGCCCCTCCTATCATTTCTGCCTCTTGGTGTTGTTTGGGAGAACCTAAGCTACACATGGAGTCAAGTTTCAAGAGGGTCTGGGGAGTACACTTTCTAATGTCCCAAACTCTGTGGTACTGGGTGTTTTTATCTGGAAGGAGTTTAACTAAGTGTTGAATGAGTCAAGTGTTTTTACATGTCACATTCGGTTGCTAGCCGTCTGACCTTGGAAGAATTGCACAATCTTTGGCATCTCAATTTTCCTACCTGCAAATTGGAACTAATAACTGGACATATGTCATAGGGCTATTAAAACAGAGAACAAGTACTGTGAAGATTAATACAGTAGATAACAGAGATACTCAGTTTTAGTATATGAAACTGAAATGAATATCTTCTATTGGTATTATTATTATCATTACTATTATTATTTTAATTGACTCTACATTACGGGAACTGCATACCCCAGGAGACAGCCAAGTCAGGCTGATTTAGGGCTTTGCTGTTGAACTGTCTGTTTCTATTTAATACACACACATTACATTGTCAAACCCAGTAATTAAGGTATATTATTGGCAGAATAGTTGAGATTGGGGGTGGGCAAGACTTAATAAAACTTTTACAAATACTTCTGATATCCACTTTAACTATTCAAAGTTCAACGAGGAACTCTTTAGTTTTCCAGTTCTTTTGGGTTATATTCTTTGAGTTCTTTAAGAATAGCAACAAAACCATTGTTACTCTCTGTCTTGTATTTCTTAGTCCCCTTTTTAAATTATGAATCCTCCATGGTAGAGTTTTCTCACCATGGCAGAGTTTATCTTAGTGGTTGTCTTAGTGCCACAGAGGGTCTGGAATTGTCATGCTCCTCACATTACTTGCCAGCTACTTAGCTCCTCTGGGGACCCTTTTCAGACCTCCTTGCAGACCACAAATAGTTTTTGCTAATACTTTATAAACTAGGAATCAGTGTTTCAGGATCCACCTCTAGTACCACATTGGTACTGTCCCTACTTCTCTTATATCCCGACACTTCAAACTCTGGGTTAACTCCCAGAGATTCGCTACCTAACCAACTGTCTGTCATCATCAGGTCAGAGCTCTAATAGTCTCATTTTCAGCATCTTCACAATGGAAGGGAAATTTTTGGCTTCCATTCCCTGACTTTCTGGTTGGTTATTGCGGTGAAATATATATTCTGTGACTTGAAATATTTCTGACTTGGGTTGGTGCTTCCCTTTGTGGATTCCAGATTACTGTTTTACCAAAGAAATCTGACACTCGGTGCTAATTGTTTCTGGAATTAAAAATATGTGGTAGTGTTGTCTCAGACTACTAGGCTGGACAACCTATCTCTCCATTGCTAGTTTTGTATTTAAGTTGTATTTCTCCAATCCCTGTATAGAAGTCCTCTATCCCAAAAGTCCCAGGCCCTGTATACAAGGATTATGACCTAAGTAAAATATTCATGAACACCCTATGCAAATCCTATGACAATGAGATGGAAATAGAATAGAAACTATTGGAGGAAAGTCCCAGCAAGCATGTCTGAGAAGATATTTCTTTGCATCATTGGTCTGCAGGGCCAGCCCTGGCACCATCATTGTTCAGAATTTGATGTACAAGGCAATTTGTATATGCAGCGTCCCTCCATCTTTCATTTTCAAAAAGGATTTATTTTTATCCCCCAAATATCCTTCAATTTACTTATCCTAAGGAGCCCTACTTTGGCAATTTTCCTCTGGCTGCATTAGTTGGAAATTTCTCAGAGCACCTCCCTTGGCTGTTGATCCCTATCGGACTGACAGCATCTAAGAGATGACCTCTCTCCGGGAATAAGCAGAGGGACTTCTCAGGAATAACTAAAAGTCTTTTAGAAAACAAAGACTTCTTCCAACCACTTACAATTTTCCTCTGAGTGTTCAGCAAAGAGAAATAGCTCATGGAAATCTCCCTCTTTGCCCTTTGAGGACCAATTAACCATTTTCTGTTCAAAATATAGGGTTGTTTGGGCACAGCAGTAACTCAGAGATGTCATCTTTACATGGAAAGGTCTGATCTTTAATATAAAGTAGAGATGAAAGCCTATAGAATTGTGAACACAGAGTAAGAGGATTTTACCCTGCAGTGTGAATGATGACAACATTTTTAATTGAGAAGAGCATTTCTGTGTGTGAGCCAAGAGACTTTCTCCGGCTGTTAGGAACTATTTCCTCCAGGACTCATCCCATTGGTTTGTCATCAGGTGAGAGTGTTTCTTGGGCTGCATGCCAGTTCTTGGAGGGCTGAAACACTTGCCTGGAGTCTGGCTGCTCGCCTCACAGTGCTCTTTGAACACAGTCACCCAGAGTGACTCACATAGAAAGCTGTTACCTCATTTTGTTGACTTCCATTGTGTGGGCTGAAGGTTGAGTTTAGCTGAAAGAGAGGAACAAAAGGATCAGCTCTGAGGTGACTAACTGACAATCTCAATTACCAAATGACACATGAGAACATGAAAGTTCATAATAAGGAAGGTAAACTAAGAGCTTCGCCCTCTGCTGGATTTCGTTGCTACAAGGCACTTGTGAACCACAAATGAACTGAGAGTAGGTATCACGAGTTCAAGGGGGTCGATGCCATGGCATGGAGGTTTTTCAATGAATAACTCCTAGTGGGATCTCACAGGGGAGAAAAGTAGGGGATAATTTCCTTTTCTACTGAACAGAAGGAAATAACCTAAAGAAATCCCTTCATTGAGTGACTCTCCTGATGTTGCTGTAAGCCCATATGTGAGCTGACCTACACCAACCTCTTCAGTCCTTTAGAGGATCAGTTCAGCTTAAACCCTTTTCATTTCTTAGGTGTGTGTTGTCTTTGATTCTGCTTCATGTATAATCTAATATAAAACTCAACACCTTCTTTGATTTCCTCAAAAATATACAGTGCAATAAAAAACTCAGAAAAAATTAGAGTTAATTTTATTAAAGATATGAGGGTAAATTCAGAAGTCACATCACACTTTGCCAGGTAAATAAACAAACAAAAAAAATTCACGTTAGATTTCTATTATTTTCAAACATGTGTTCCCCACCTGCTCCCCTGCTATAAAGAAGAGCCTCTCACTTTATCTTCATCCCTGTGAGTTCTGGGGCTCCAGTTGCCTCCTTCTTTCCCTTTCACTCATCCCTTCCAGACTGCCCTAAGGGAACTTCAATTTTTTTTATCCCTCTGTTATGCAGAACAATGCAGTTTTCCTAACTTCAGATCACCAACTTTGATATCCAAACCCCTCAAATACTTTACAAGGCACTGTTGGTAATGAATCATCAAACAAATAAACAAGGATAAAAAAGTTGTCGTACCACTATTAGTCATTTAATAGATATTTGCTAATTGGTTACTATGGCAGCCTCAGTCTAAGAACTGTCCATCTGTAGACATATATTTATATGGCATCTTTATCTTCTCAGGATGTATCTGGTTTCAATGGGAATATCATATTTACTGCCCTTTGACCAAACCTTGTGGTTGATTCTAACTCTTGTACCTGATAGTTCATTCATTCCTTCACTTCTGGGAGAAGGACATTCCCTCTGATCCATACATTCTACCCAATGTGGAAAAGCAGTCAACTCAGGAGAGACTAAGCTGTGGTTTGAGGACTCAAGGCTAAGGACTCAAGGCTCCCTCTCTGAAAAGCTGTGGAGTGCTACCACAGTCTTCAGATATGAAAAATGAAAAGAGACACTCAAAAGAATGTGATGGTTTAGAAGGAGTTAATTTGATCCTCCATGTGTCTCCTATAATGACTAAGGATGGAAATTGTGAAGATGGTTGGGGACCTCTAGTGTTTGCTATACTTCCACGTCTATTTGACATGGTTGAGGACGGGTGAGCATATATTAAGAACTTCCTGCTTCTCCTTAAATATCTATAATTGCTATATAGACCAAATAAGCATAAATATTTAATGTGTGGACTGAGATCAGACTATATTTACTTAATACACCCGTATGCTCGTATGCTCACTGGATTGTGATATTGGGCTAATACTTAACTTCTCTATCATTGTTTTTCTCAATTGGAAAAGAATAATAATATCTACTTCATAAGGTTTTGTAAGGTATGAGAGTTAATTTTATGTGTCAGTGTGACTGGGCTACAGGTGCCCAGACAGTAGTTATGTATTATTTCTGATTGTGTCTGTGAGGGTCTTTCTAGAATACATGAATCAGTAGACATAGTAAAGCAGTTTGCTTTCTTTAGTATGGGTGGGGCTCATCCAATTCATGGAAGCCTGAACATAATGAAAAGCTGAGTAAGAAATAACTCTTTCTCTCTGATTGTCTTTGAACAGGATCATTAGTTTTCTCCTATCTTTAAACCTGGACTCAGATTGGAACTTTATAATCTGCTCTCCTGTGTCTCCAACTTGCTGACTATAGCTCTGGAACTTCAGACTCCATAATCATGTGAGATAATTCCTAATTGTGTGTATAGCATATCGATTGTTTCTCTTGAGAACTCAGGCTAATAGCAAAGAATTATGCACAATGATAGCATGCTGCTAAGTTGCAGAGAAAGCACTCATATGCTTCCATGATTTCTGAGGTCTTTATTAAGCTCTTTTGTACTGGGTACTGTCCCTGGTACTGAAAATACAGTGGTGAACTTCTCTTTAAAAAGTTTACATTTTAGTGAATGAAGACAAACAATAATACAAACCCATAAATTTACATAATAAGTAGAGATAATTTCAGAGAGTGTTAAGTCCTGCAAAGGAAGTAAAACAGGTTAATGTCATAAAGAGATCAGGGTATCTCCTTAAATAGATTGCTCACAGAAGAACGTTTGAAAGTATCTGACAGTTGATTTATAAGTTGGAAACTAAACAACTAATTTCTAAGTTGATTTATAACTTGAAACTTATAAGTTGATTTTTAAGTCATCAAAAGAGTGATAGAGTGTATATTAGGTGGGTGTGGTGTCATTGAAGGGCAAGATTGACAGAGAGGAGAGACTTTGCTAGGTAGAGGAAACTGTTAAGACAAGAAAAAGATAAAAAAGGTATTCAAATAGAAAAGGAAGAAGTGGAACTGTCACTTTTCACTGATGACATGATAATATACATAGAGAACCTCAAAGAATCAAGTAAAAATCTACTAGAAATAATAAACAAATTTAGTAAAGTAGCAGGCTAAAAAATTAATATTAAAAATCTGTTGCATTTCTGTATGCCAACAATTAAAATACAGAAAACTGAAGAAAACAATATTGTTTGCAATTGCAACTCTCAAAATGAAATACCTTGGAATAAACGTAATCAAAGATGTGAAGGACCTATACTATGAGAACTATAAGACATTGCTGAAAGAAATAGAAGATGCCACAAAGAAATGGAAAGAGATTCCATGCTCATGGATCGGAGACTCAGCATAATCAAAATGGCCATACTTCCCAAGACAATATACAGATTCAATTCTATCTCCATCAAAATTCCAAAGACATTCTTCACAGATAGAGAACACAA
The DNA here is from genome assembly GCA_004363575.1 of Solenodon paradoxus. Lineage (NCBI taxonomy): Eukaryota > Metazoa > Chordata > Mammalia > Eulipotyphla > Solenodontidae > Solenodon > Solenodon paradoxus. Next base: position 170,057 of record RJWH01002252.1, on the reverse strand, counting down.
AATAATGAAATTTATTTGGAACCAACAAACAATCTAGGATATCAAAAACAATTCTCAAGGAAAAAAAGAATCAGTGGAAGAGTCATGCTCCCTGACTTCAAACTCTACTACAAAGCAATAATAATTAAAACAGCATGGTATTGGTATAAGAATAGGCAGACAGATCAATGGAATAGAATTGAAAGTCCAGAAATAAATACACTATATATGGACATCTAATTTTTGTCAAAGAAGCCAGTGGGGCAAGGACAGCCTCTTTAATAAATAGTGCTGGGACAGCAGGACAATAACATGAAAAAAGTTGAAATTAGACCATTACCTAACACCATACACAAAAATTAACTCAAATTGTATTAAAGACCTAGGCAGAAGACCAGAAACCATCAAACACATAGAAGAAAATGGAGGCAAAACATTATTAGACATCTAAGAGATATCTTTGGCAACTCAACTCCCACTGCAAGGCAAATAAAATCCAAAATAAACAAGTGGAATTAAATGAAACTAAAATGTTTCTATTCAGCAAAAGAAACTTGCATGAAAACAAAAAGACATCCACCTGAATGGGAAAGGATATTTGCCTTTCACACCTTAGATAAGGGGTTGATATCTAAAATATGCAAAGAACTCATAAAATTGGGCAAGAAAAATATGAGCAATCCAGTCAAAAAATGGACTGATGACCTTAATAGACACCTTTCCAAGGAAAACATACAAATGGCTAACAGGTTCATGAAAAGATGCTCTACGTCTCTTGTTATCAGGGAAATGCAAATCAAAACAACGATGAGACATCACCTCACGCTGGTAAGAATGGCTATTATCTAAAAAAAAATGGAAATAATAAGTGCTGGAGAGGATGTGGAGAAAAGAGAAATCTAATTCACTGTTGGTGGGAATGTAAAGTGATGCAACCATTCTGGAAATCAATATGGAGAGTCCTCAAAGAATTGAGAATGGAAATTCCATATGATCCAGTTATTCCCCTACTGGGCATTTACCCTAAAGACACAAAAACACTTATCCAAAGAGACTTATGCACCCTCATGTTCACTGCAGCACAATTAATGATAGCTAAGAGCAGGAAACTACCTAAATGCCCATCAACAGAGACATGGATAAAGAAGATGTGGTACATATGCACAATGGAACCGTCAAAAAGAGAGACTCTGCCATTTGCAACAACATGGATGGACTTGGAGGGAATTATGCTTAGCAAGATAAGCCAGAAGGAGAATGACAGACATCCTATGATAGCACTCATATGATATATAAAGAAAAAAATGAATGTCATAAATTAAACGACACTAAAAATGGAAATGGGGCCTGGGGGGCAGAGGGGGGAGAGAGAGAAAGAGAGAGAGAGAGAGAGACAGAGAGAGAGAGAGAGAGAGAGAGAGAGAGAGAGAGAGAGAGAGAGAAAGAGAGAACACTACTCCAAACAACTATGGACAGTTAGAGATAAGAGACAAAAAGGCAAATCAGGGAGCACCAAAATGATGGGGGAGGGGTGGGGGAAATGGGGTGAAGGGAATTAACTATAAACCAAGGGAGGAAAAAAAGGGAGGGGGAATATTAGTAAACCTACTATGCTATTCGTAAATGTAAAAATACTACTATGTACACCTCAAAACAAGTCATTGTAAAATGCAATATCCCTGCAATAATAATAAAAAATAAATTAAAAAAGTCGTTGTTGACAAATGCGTGAAGCAGAGACTGACATCAGAGGGTTCTAGATTATATCTGTCCTAAAAGCTACAGAAAGATACTCAAATGTTTATCTCAACTATACTGGAGAATTGTAAAAGAGGAACGATTTAATATGATTTATGCTTTTGCAAGATCACTCAGTTATGTGGAGAAAAGATTACAGAGGCAACAGTCAAATCCAAGAGACTAGTCAGGAGATAATTGCAATTGTATAAGCAAAAGATGATGGCGGCTTGAACCAGAATCCCTAGTTGCTCTTCCATATGTTGCTCTCCTAATGTCCAACGTGCGGATATTAAGAGATGGGGGATTTGGGGTTAAGGGTAGAGTCTTCAGGAATGAGATCAATGCCCTTGCATAGGAACCCCCAGAGAGCTTTTGCCCCCTTCTGCCAAGTGAGGATAAAATGAGAAATCTATGACCTGGAAGAAGGGTTCCCTCTGACTTTGTTGGCATCTTGATCTCAGACTTCCAGTCTTCAGAACTGTGAGAAGTAAATTTCTGTTGTTCATGAGCCACCTACTCTGTGTTATCTTGTTCTATCAACCCAAATCGACTAAAGAACATGAGTAGAAATGGAGAAAAATGGATAGACATGGAATCTATTTGGTTTGGGGGAGTAAAGTTAATGGAACTTACTGATGGTTTACATGTAGATGAAGGAAAGGGAAGAATTAAGGATGACACCTAAATTTGGAGTTGAATCCACTGAGTTCTCAGCACTGTCATTTATAATGGTGGGTAACAGTAGGGGAAAACATATTTGAAAACAAAACAAAACAAAACAAAAATACCCTTTGAAAAGGTTAGTTAAAGAGTCCTTAGACATCCAAGTGAAGCTGATGTGGCTAATTCAATACCCATCCAAACCCTTCTTGCAAGCCTGCCTATAAAAGTTAGAAAATTGAAAACATCAGGTCCTCTTAGAGGTAGAGTTCCACACAAAATTTAGATTCTGGCAGTCAGAGCAGTTCGTTGGCACTTGGAAGGCAAAAGTGAGCCTTTTAAGATATTGGCTGTATGAGAGAAGATTGGATATTTTGGGACATCCATGGAGTCCCCTGGAGCCAAAACTACTATAGGTAAGCGACCATGAGCTTCCTAGGAGAACATTTCCGTGGTGGTGTTGGTTTCTCCCAGGTATGTTATTCCTGGCCATTGGCATCCAGATCTAATACCCTGGCCCTTTGAAAATTCTAAGATTCTCAATGCCCTATAACAGATACAGTTCCATTTAAGTTAGTTTAAAGTCTTCTAAATGCAACTAAGCATTCTTATTAACAATGTCAAATATTAGCAATTAGCATTATTGTGAAGAATCCTTCCACCACCTCTCACAGCCCTCCATCCTTTTAGGAATGAGTAATGACTAATTTTAACTCATCTAGCTAAATATATGTAAATACCTATGCACAAAAATAATTCAGAGATAATTATTTTCAACAGGAAATGGAAGAAATTCTCCAATTATTTCCTGGGGAGGGAAATTGATAAGATGCTAGGTTTGAAAAAATAGGGTCTTCTCAAGAAGAAATAGCAGTTAATTCACGAAAGCTCATCAGGGCTGAGAACCCCTTCCATGACCTTCATCCCTTATTAATGAGGATGTGGCAGCATGTTCTTTATATTTTCCTTTGAATGGAGGACATCCATGTGGTTTTGATTTACTGCTGCAAGAAAACAGAGAGCACTGACTTTGTGTATTTGCCTGTGGATTAAAAGGCACTGAAGTTAACTGGCTCTAGGACTCAAAAGACTTTGTAGATGTTCTGAGAAAAAAATGTTGCGAATCATATGGATGGTGGTAGCCAGTGAGGTGACATCAATTTATCACAACCTGTTTGCTAAACTTTCACAACTTATTATGGAAAGTTTCACAACTTATTACTCTCTTGCTTGTTTCTAGGGAGGGTCATTTAAGTCGAGGCAGGTGATAAGAATAATATGGGCTATAGAAGCCTCTCCTAATGTCCCACCAGCATTTACCATTCCTATCTGCATCTACAACTTTTTGCCAAAGCATCTATGACTCTGCTTGAGAATTTTCTCTGGTTACAGAAGCTTGGTCATGCAGGACTGGCTAGATATTCTGGGTAGTTAGCACCTCTGAGAGCACCCCTCATGTGATGATGAGAGGGAGTTGGTAGATAAATAACTTAGTGAGTCAGTGCTGAAGATCTCTTTCTCCCGTGTCCCAGAGGGTCTCCAGTAGGATTAAGCCCCAGTTGTCTGCAGCAGCAACTGCATTTTATTACCCTCTGCAATGGTTTTCTTCTATTCCCTGTCTCACTTCCCTGTCCCTTTACTGGGCACTCATAATTTGTACCCAAATGTTTGTCTTATGTCTTTCTCTTGGAAAATTCCAGTGTAAGACAAGGTTACATTTATCTAGCATTTACTAGTTGCCATACACTGTTCTAAACTTGAAATTAATTATTTAACCCTCATGACAGTCTTATGAAATAAATAATATTATTAACCCCATTTTACAAAGGAGGTGCAGAAAGTCAGGTGATTTGTCAATGTCATACAGCTACTGTGAGAGCCAGAATTTGAGGAGATTATTATTAAAAGTCATCTGCCATCTCTCATAGCCCTCCAGCCTTTCAGAAGTGAGTATAAAAATTTAATTTTAGCTCATCTAGGTAGAGAGCTGAAAACACCTATACCCAGAAATAAGTCCAATTTAATTATCTTCAGTGATAAACAGAAGAAATTCCTCATAAGTTTCATGACCAAGGAAATTTCTAAGATGCTCACATTGTAAAAATAGGGTCTGTTCAACAAGAAATCACAAATAAATTCATGGAAACCTAATATGTCAGGATTGGGAACCCTCATCTCCAGACCTTCATCCAGCACTGAGACTTTGGCAGTATGCCCTTTATATGCTCCAGAATCTATGCATTTAACCACTGCTCTATACTATAGACTGTGATGTTCAATACCTAATCACTACTTAAATGTGGCTATTTACATTTAAATTAGTCAAAACTAAATCGAACTAGAAAATCTGCTCTTCTTTTTCACCAGTTATATTTCATATACTCAAGAGTTCCATGTGGCTAGTGGCTATTGTATTGGACTGAATAGATATGGAACATTTCCATCATTGCGGAAAAGTTCTAACGTACAGCTCCGTTTTACAAGATTCTCTTTTAAATCTATGTTTTATTTCAAGCTTCCTTAACACCATAGAAGCACTCTCTTAGAAATATTCTCAATTTAGGACCTAGTTGCGGTCCAGAAAAGATAGGAAAATGGCCTTCTGTGGGGCTGAAATAAATGCATTACTCTCTAGTATTACTCATATCCTTTCCATAAAACTCCTTATTTCTGATTTGCTTTGCTTCAGTCTGTTCTATTGAGTATACTTCTGCTGTTTTCCTGAATAAGTAGGTAAAAATTCAGGTAGAGTAGGTCTGGAACTAGAGGCAATTAACAGTGACTAGAAGGAATTATCTAAAACCAAATACATGGTCCTGAGATATCATCTTTGAGGATTATATAGTCAACTGAATATGAATAATATTCTAATATGAATATAGAGTAACTGAAAACAACAATAGGTCAAGAGCTCAGGAGCATAGCATTTGGGGTCAACTGATGTGGAGGCCAACAGCCCAGCTAATTCAGACCCTTACCCAGAACATAGCACTGTGCCTGATGTCCTTTTGATGATGGCTGTGAGTCATCTGGAGAAGGTTGTGAGGAGAATATAATGAATTTTAAAAAGGTTTCTATCCAAAATGGCTTTTAAAAAGGCGATTTTCCATTTAAAGTAGGTTTCAGCTACCTGGAAATGTATAGGAGCAAAAATTCCCATTTTTCTAAGAGTGTTGAATGCAGGAGCTTTTACTCTAATTAGCTTTACAAGAAAGTTTTAAAGACTTGTATTTCTACTTCCTTTGTAGTGTGGAACAATGCTCTCAGACAGGGAGGAGTCAGTTTGGGTCCCGTGAATCTGAGCCAAGAGAGAATTTTAATCATCATCAGAGGAACCCAACCTGAATAATTCCTTGACGTCATTCACTGAGTCTGCCCACCTCTCAGAATGACCAGCTTGGGTTTGGGCCATCACACTTTGCTCATTCTCTGGCAGGCAAAGACGACTCTAAAAATATACTCTAGAAGGAACTTCTGCAGGTTAGATCTTGGCATCTTTATTTCTCTGGGATTTGGGAAGAGCTGTCAGACAGTTGGTCTGTGGTGTGGAGTGAAAATCAGCTGAGGTCAAGTGCCCAGTGGATCGAGTCCAGTCTGAGAGTTCTGCAAAGATTGTATCTTCCACCATTTGGTTAGTCTCTTTAACTAGGAGAGAAAGCAGTGTAAAGATATACATGTCTAATATAAACTCTAATAGTACAGGGAAAGCCATCATGAAACAAGGGTCCCAGACAAATTCTGGGACTCTGTCAGTGAATTTATGGGATGGACAGAAAAGTGAAGTGATTGCAAACCTTTAAAAGGAGGAATTAGACCTAAAATTTCCTTCTAAATCCTTTGCTATTAAATGACTACTTTTCTTGGGTCCCAGAAAAAAAATTGGAGGATTACCATCTGAATGGTTAAACTCTCAACCTCCTTCCCTCCTCAACAATTTATCCTTTACCCCAAGACCCATTCCCTGACCCATTGAGATTAGCGGATTCATTTTAGGGCACAGAAAAGCCAAGAAAAAATATTGACAGCTACTCATTGCCAGGACTTATACTAATCCCTCCAATAAAAGGTTGATGTTGCTTCCCTTTGAATCACTCTATATTCAGGCTCATCAATAAACAACTCTACCATCACTATATTCTGATTAGGACTTTATTACCCCCATCTCAAATGTAAGTCAGCAGCCACAGAGAACTAATGTGAAGAGAGCCTCTAATATGAGAACAAAACAGGCTATTCTTAATAGCCTTGGAGAGCTATGAGAAGCTGTTGCAACTAATGAATAAAAACAGGGAACTGTAAAAAATAACAATCCACTTTAAAAAATATTTTATATGATCAAAATAATCAAAAAGCAAAGTGGAACCAAAAAAAGAGAGAGAGAGAAAGGAGGAAATTATCAAAGAAATAAAGCAAGAAAATTTCTCTGAGTGAAAGATATCAAATTTCAGATGGCTGTTCTTTCAGTATTCAGAATATATTATTATGAATTTCAGATGGCTGTTCTTTCAGTATTCAATACATATTATTTTGAAATTTTAGAACACCAAGGGGAGAGAGAGAGAGAGGGATTGGGATCCCAGATCCAAACAAAAAAGACCAAAAAAAAAAAAAGCAAGAAAGTATTTCTCAACATTCACATTGGAAATAGAAGACAATGGAGAATACTTTCAAAATTCTGAGTGAATATGATCTCCAATGTAGAATTCTATTTCCAGAAAATATATCATGTAGTAATGACTATGTTCTATCAAAGGGAGAGAGTAAACCAAAAATGAGGAATAAATGGCATCTAGGAGAAGGAATAGATAAGTGATGGACATAAAGAAAATCAAGCAAGTGTGAAGAGAAGGAATCACTAAATTAAAAGAAAAATGTACAAGGAAATGAAATCAATATAACTCAGCTGTGAAAAATTGTCACATGGTCTTGGTCTTGATAATATAAATCCTCCATATCGATTTGACAAACAAATAGATGGTATTTCTCTATTGAGAGACTGTTAGTAGGACAGGGATGTGCTTTATTTGGTTGCAGGATGATACACTCTTGTGAAGCACACCTTTGTAATATAACCATCAGGAGGGCAGGGAGTTTTATTTTGTTCATTGGGAATTACTAGTGCCTAGAACAATGTTTGCCATAGATCAAGGATTCAAAAATATTTTTGAATGGATCAAATTTTCACTAAGGAATATTTCTTCCAGGAAATTTGTAAAGGAAACAGGGAATAAATTAGAGTAAAATTTTAACAAACTATCTAGTACACAGAACCTGTTTCTCTCTAAAGCTTGAACCTATAACTTCCAAATTTTAAAGGAATTATAAAGTAGTTAAATTGTTGATCAAAATAAGAGAGAGTTGAAAAGCAAAAGATATTCCTAGGAAACTGTTCTTTTTAAAATTATTATGCTAGTTTGATTGGGGATGCCTTAAAACTCTGAACAGTTCTAGAGAAATCAAAATGTAATTTTCTCAGTTTAGAAGGCAATTTATTTCATTGATTTTTTTCCCCTTCACTCATTAATGTGATACAAGAATGGGAAGAGGAGAACTGCTTTGTTTTGCTTTTCAAGCTGGTGGGCTTCTAAAGAGAAATCTTCAGTACTTCCTTTGACACCAGAGCCAGAAAATTTCACCAGAGTGCTGATTCCTTTTATTAAATAAAAAGGGGTGTGTCTTTGGATCAAAGATCTGCTTTTTCATCTAAAAATCTAAATTGAGTCTACAGCCCAATTCAACTTGGCTGCGAATTTGTTGCTGACTCTTAACGTGCTGAAGCCCTGTAACTGTCCATTCATTCATACCGGTTCACTCCCCCTTCGCCATGCATTTGCCTTGCACCTACTGTGCTCCAGATGCTTTGCAAAGACACTGCTGGAGGAAGATGATTAGGTCAAACAATTCTTTGTGTGCTCAGAGCTAAAATAACTGGTCCCAAAGGCTTCCATAGGAAAGTGTTTCATGCGGGAACCAGGGTATCTTTGTGTTGACTGAGCTCCCCTGGGGTAAGCAATTTATTTTTTCTATTCAGAGCTCAGATCTCAGATGTAATCTCCACTCACCAAACACCTCCACCCCTGCACAATATAGAAACTTAGCCACACTGGAGCTGCACACCAGATTGTGAAAGAAGGTGCAGTCCAGGATGGTACCGTGTAGCAGCATTGCAGTTGGTCCCAAGGGTAGAAAAGTCAAAGTGACAAAGCTGGAACTCTCCAGAAGTTGCCAGCTTTCAGGTTCCTAACTCCAAGGTTCAAAGCCCCCCCCCCCCATCATATTGTGGGACCTTTCCTAAGGAAGGTCAAATCCTATCTCCACTCCAGCACACTCCCGAACTCCTGCACACTCCCCGCTGGCTTCCCAAGCTCGCCTTTGATAATTTGATTCAGACTAGGGAGCCTGGGGAGCTAGCGTCTGGGCCTCCCAAGACCTAGTCTCTGTCTCTCTTCGCCTCCAACACTGGCCTGCAGAGCTCTGGAGAGTGGTGCTGCAGGCCACTTCTGCTGGTTCACAGCTTGTGCCAGACCTCAGGTTGGTGGTGGTACAGAGGCAAAAGCCAGGTGGTGCCTCCTGGCACCTTTCCATTCGCCAGTCCCTTTCCCCTGTCAGAATCCGGAGAGGGTGTGGGGGTTTGGGGTGTACCCAGTAAAGGCCATCTTGGTTTCCCTGATTGGATCCAAATCCAGACCAACAATTTGGGTTCAGAGGGGATCTTTCCATTATTATAGAGGAACAATTCCGAGAGCAGTGCTTTCTGGTGTGGGGTTACAAAGATCCCAGTATGGGGCTGGGGCTGGGTGGGGCGGGGGCTCCTGCCCGGTTTCCAGCCAGGCACACCTGGGCCACATTCTAGGTGCCAGGAAGCTTTCCCAGGGGCCTGGAGGCCACTGCAGTCCGGGCACCCCAGTGCACTCTGCTGCTGGAGTCCCTGGAGGCTGTCGGGATTCTTGGGGGTGTCAGCTGATGTTTCAGTTACCTACACGCTGGATGGCAAACCATCCTCTCCTTCGCAAGTAGGTGAGGCTACAGAATATAAGAGCCCAAGAACTTAGACAAACGTCCCCCGAGTTCCTTTCGTGACTGCAGAAGCAATAAAGACCATTAACCGGCATCCCGTGAGCTTTTGGCTTCCACCCCCTACTTCACCCCCCAGGGAATTTTCTCAAGCTCTGGAGAGGCCCTGAGGGAGCATTTTGGGGAGCAGTGACTGAGCCACCACGAGGCGCAGAACTAGCCAGAGAACCTGTGGATGACAGTTCCTGAAACCCCCCCACCCCACACCGCACTGGCCGTGACCCCAGGCCTCTACACCCCTTAAGCCAGAGTTAGGACCTTCTTCCTCAAGTGCCTACAACGCCCACTCTGAGAATTTGGGTATCCTTAAGGGGCGGGGGAGGTGGAGGAGAGGCTGAGTCCTTGTGCATAGATGTGTGTCCCCGGGAGTTCTTGGGGACGTGTTTTGTCAAACGTGCCAGTTTCCAAAAGCAGAAACGTGGAGTTTCTTTGGGATGTGGACGAGGTAGGTTTGAGTTGGTGCAAGCGTGCTCTTTCGGAAAGAGCTGGTAAGGGCGTGTATATTGCAGTGAGTGAGAGCTACCTTCAGCAGTGTCCGTTTGTGAATGCGAAAGTCAGAGCTTGTGGCTGGGGTCCAAGTCTGTGAGTGCGGGACGCGCGCCGGGAGGGAAGCGAGAGTGCGCAAACCATCCCGGCAGTAGCTGCGTGACCGGCGCCGGTAAAAAGTCGGAAGGCTGCACTTCGGGCGTGCAGCACCCTCTCTCCTTTGTGGGTGGGCTCTGGAACCCGGGCAGGTTTAGCAATCAGGCGTTACAGGAAAGTGGGGCGGGGGTATGGGGCTAGAAAGGCAGAGACCCGAGCTCTGGTCGTCCCCTCCCAGCAGCTTGGCAAATAGAAGGCAGAGGCACCAGGCAGCTGTGCAAACCAAGTTCTGCGCTGCAGTGGGAGGGTCCTGCGTTAGGGTGGGAGTTGTTGAATCTGCAATTGGGAAGCGGGGCTGGGAGGTACCAGGGGGATATCCAACCCTCCGTGCAGGCAGTGCCAGCTTAACCTCCTCTCCAGTCCTCTCCTCCACTCCTACTGGTCCCAGAAGAGTGAAGCCAAGGAGGCTTGGCTGTCCGACGGAAGCAAAACAACTTTGCAGATCCAGGGAGCTGGCTTGAATGGGATGGAATGGGATTGGGGTGAGGCTGGGAGAAGGTGATGGCACAGAGAACATTCAAGTGGTCAAAGGTGGTCCAAAGAAATCAAACACCACCTCCTCCTCTGAGGGCTATTTCAGTTGAACTTCCCTTAGAACCCAGGGCTACAGTTCAGCCTTTAGGGGGTCCTAGTGCTGGGGCGGTCCTGAACAGGCTGGCTGAAGTGGGTGGGAGGCTGGAGTTTAGGTGCCAAGAAAATGAGAGAAGTTCTAGCCCCTTCTTTCCCCGATTTGCCTCCACTTTCTGGAAGTCAAAAGCTCCCCACTCTGCTAGCCCTCCCGCTCCCCAAGCAATGACCTCATTGTAAATGACCGCCTGGGCGCAAGGCTCCCCTCCCCAGTGAATTGATGCGGGAGCGTGAGTAATGACGCAATTGGTGCTGGGTCGGTCCTGGCCACTTTGGATTGGCCACACGCGTTGGTGGGGACCCCCCTCTCGCTCCCACAGGAATAAGAGCTGAGAGCTCTGCAGGGGAGACGCCCACAGCAGGCGTTGTGTCCATCTGGTTGGACTGGTCGCTCGTGCTCTGGAAACTCAAGTTATCAGGTGAGGAACTTTTTTTTTCCCCCTGCTCTGGATCGGTTCTGTCGGGTTTTCTTTATCTGCCAGCCTCCCTTTTTTTTTTTTTTTTTTTTTTTTTTAAGCCTTACACAGCCATCTCGGCCCATCTAAGAATCAGGTGCTTCTAGATCTTTGTCTGGGACTGGAGAAGGTGGGCGGTTGGGGCGATCTGTTCATTTTCTTCTAACTGGTGTCTGAAGGACCCTAGACGCTTCCAGACCTCCCTGGCTGGTAGGCTGCCGCGTGTGCGGGATCCTTCCTAAGTTTGGTTTGGGGCACTCTGGGTGGTCTGTGTTCTCTGGGATCATGCTTGGTTCTTGGAACAGTGGAGTGCTGAGATTCCTCTGTGGCCCCCGCGAGTGTCCCTGGGCCATTGGCAGCAACCTGGGACAGTGCAGTCAGCCCACCAGAGCCATCGGCTCACCTCCGGGTGCTAACGCCCAGCACCTGCCACTAAACTGTGTTCCAGCAGAGGCGGGGAGGTGCAGGCAAAGACCAAAGACAACAGTAATTGGCACATTAAAAATTATGGCTAAATGTAATCTATAGAGGGAGAGCTTAGCGCCTCTTGCCAATGGACCCTTCCTCCCTTTCTGTCTTTTGCCTTGGCATGAGATCCAGCCTGGGGACGGTGGTGCTAGATTTTTCAAGTCCCTCAGAAGACATTGCCTGTGGGAGAGCAAGCCTACAGCAGAGGGGGTCTGCACTGAGTTTCTGCAGAGGGTAAAAGGTGTGGGTTAGTGTGGATGAACCAGTGTGTGACTTTCCTCTGGTTTTCTACAGAGCAGAAGCTGAGTTTCCCACTATCACCCCCAAACACCTGTTTCTGCTCTACTAAGATGGGGCGGGGGGGCAAGTTTTTGCTCCGTTATTATTGAGATCCACACCAGCCCAGTAAGTTGAACCATAAGTGAGGTCTGAGGAGGTGGGGTAACCTGCATGAGGTCATCAAGGCAGGTGCAGCAGCAGCCAGACTGGAACCCCTGTCTGTGGGCTCTTGACTGTGCTTGGTCTTGGTGTAGCCATAACGTCATTGTCATTCTCCCTTTACAGAGAGAAGCCATGGGCTTTGGGAAGTCCTCCCCCTTCCTGGCTTTCAGCCTCTTGGTCCTGTGCCAGGCAGGCAGCTTCCAGGCAGCACCACTCAGGTGAGAGCCTGAAGCCAGGCAAACACTCCCCTTCCAGGGACCTTGGAGTCAGGCAATTAAGTCTCAAGGAAATGAGGCTCCCTTTGAATCAACACCCTTAGGAGAGCCCAAATCCTGTCAACTGGGAGTCAGGAAGGCCATTTCCTCAGAAGTCTGAGGAATCTCGAAGCTTGGATTCTTATCCTGGGGAGGAGGAAAACAGCAATCCAGAGCCTAACTGGGTTTGCTTCCCTCCCCAGGTCTGCTTTGGAGAGTCTCCCAGACCCAGCTACACTTAGTGAGAAGGAAGGGCGCCTCCTTCTGGCTGCGCTGGTGAAGGCCTATATGGAACGGAAGACCAATGAGTTGGAGAAAGAGCAGGAAACAGAGGATTCCAGGTGAGGCTCTCCACCCGACCCTGTCATCTTCAGGAGGACAAATCCCAAAGAGGTAAGAAAAACCACATATGTCCAGGAATCCAGGAGGCTGTTATTCCCCAGGACCTGGAGTGTAAGCCATTTTCACATTCCGTGGATGACAGAGGTCAAGATACAGCTGGAGGGATTGTGGTTAGACATGTGAAAAAGATCCATTTCTGAAAGATATTAGGAAATGAAACGGGAAGGAATCACTCTGGGAATTGGCCTTGCCCTATAGAGGAGTCCTTCCAGTTATGGATGAGTTAGAACTGGACATGGGAATTCAGGGAATGGGCCCAGTATATCTCAGGATAGTCTAGAAATTTAACTTGTGTGTGCTGCTCTTTCACACCTCTAAGGAGCCCTCATTTCACATTTGCAAGGTTAAGCGAAAGGGCTGGCCAGAGGGTGGGGTCAGGTAGAGCAGCATCTGAGGTAGGTCTGGGGTCTTAGATGGGGAGGACCTGTGGAGACATGCATGTGTCATGGGGTCAAGGAGAGCACCCTTCCCAGCCCCTCCTTTCTGCACACCCTGAGCTTGGAGCGCAGCAGCCCCTGGACTGGCTCCAGCCTGGGCACAGAGGCATGTGTTACGTTGCACCCTGAGAACCTCTCTGCAGAGCATGAAGGACTGAGCAGTATGAGGAATGCCAGAAAAAGTCTCGCCTTCCCCAGTCCAGCCTTCCCCACACTGCCCCCTGACTCAGCATGCCCTCTGTACTCCTAATCCCTCCATTAGGCATTTTGTGTGAGCCGCCCTTCTGCCTGTCCTACCCTGGTGCTAAGTGCCCCTTCCCTGGTCTAACCTGTGTGACAGGCCCGGTGCATGGTATTGTCTGGCATGTCTTTTCCCTGCAGCCTGGACGGCCCCAGAGCTAAGCGGTGCAGTAATCTGAGTACCTGTGTGCTGGGCACATATGCGAAGGATCTCAACAACTTTCACACGTTCTCTGGCATCGGCTTCGGGGCTGAAACGCCTGGCAAGAAAAGGGACATAGCCAGCGACATGGAGGGGGCCCACTATGCCCATTTTGGGGTGCTCCAGGATGCCAAATGAACTTTTTCCACTCCTTCCTGGGTTCCTTTCTTGCTCCCATTGCTGATGCAATGCATGCAGATTTCACTGACACAGCTCTTCAAGCTGGTATGGGTAGCTTTGCTTATGACAGAATGTTGGGGATCTCAGGAAGGAAGGAAAGAGAGCAGGACTCATATACCAGGTTAGAGATAAAAGAGGGTGAGGGAAGTTTCTTCAGACCCCAAAGGTTTCCTAGCAGAGTCCTCCAATTTCTGCTTTATCTCTCATGCTTCACCATGGGTAAATAAACCTGTTTTCAAAAAGGATTTGCGCTGTAGTTATTTTTACTCTGGTTTCTGTCTCAGACTTGGGAGTGCACAGGGCCTATGCCAAAGGTAGCCTTAGCCTCAGGGTAGCGAGATGCAGGGTCTGGTGTGTGATCTCCATGAAGCAGCCCCAGCACAAGAACAGATGTGCTGAGACACGGGTAAGTACTTGGGATGGCGTGGTAGGGGAGCAGGGATGTTTCTAGAGGCTTATCTGTGCCTCTTCAGGTAAGACTTCGGGGAATTTTTATTTTCCCATGGAAACTGGTTTTGTTGGTGCTGCATATAACTGCAGTGTGATCTCTCTGTGCTCTTTTTGTATCTTGGGATGGAGCTGGACCTTTGCCAAGCTCTCCTTCCTTCTCCCAAAAGGAGGAGGGATGTAAACAATGATAAGGGCAGAGTTTCAGCATATGCCCCATGGTTTGGAATTGGGGAGTTTTTCATGAAGGTCTTTGGGCAGGGCTCCTGGAAAAAGCTGCCAGGCCATTTCCCCTAACAGCTTTGATAATTACATTTAGGAGAAACACTTATTCTTAAGTGATATGTGGAGGTGCTGCAGTTGTCTCCTCCCTCCAGCCGTCACTGACAGGTCTTCTCTTGTCCTCCACCCTGTAAATCAGTGTCACTGCCCAGAAGAGATCCTGCAACACAGCCACCTGTGTGACCCATCGGCTGGCAGGCCTGCTGAGCAGATCCGGGGGCGTGGTGAAGAGCGACTTTGTGCCTACTGACGTGGGCTCCGAAGCCTTCGGCCGGCGCCGCAGGGACCTTCAGGCATGAACAGCGAAATGACTCCAAAAAGAAGGTGACAGCTCTTGTACTGTCAGACGGGGTGGGGAAGGGATTTGGCAGTTATGATTCATAATTTCAAAACTCACTGGACATGGTAGGTTCTTCAGGTCTCTTCAATTACATTGTTTCTCCTGAGGTAGTTGAGTTTCTTCTACAATTTAGCATGAAATCAGAGCCTTAGGGTGGGCCCCTGAGAGAGTCATCTGTTTGAGAAGATGCACACCGTATCCAGGGCTACTGGACGTTGATGAACCAAGGTTTGGAGAAGAATCAGTGTTCACAGATCAGACCACAGGGCCATAGTCATAAAGTTGCCGTCAGTCTTCATAGTGACTGTTGAGTTGTTTTTATTGTTATTTGCCTTAAAAAACTGTTTAGAGCTCATATTTAGAATTTGTAAATGCAATTTAGTTGAAGAAGCACTTCTATCAATTGGTGATTTTTTTTTCAGTAATAATTGTAACTATTCGCTTCTTGTTCTGATCCTCCTGCACATTTCTTCTTTTACTTTTTTCCTCTTCCTCCTCCTCCTTCTTCCTCTTCATTTTAATTTATTTATTTTTTCTCAGGTTACCATGAAGGTGAACTCACCACTTCTCTTAATTTCTGTTGACAACATCTTGGTGAGAAGGCCCATGGGAGATATACATGTTTGCATCCTAATAGAATCCGAATTAAAGCACCTTTGTCCCTTGAAAGGAATGAAGCTGAATGCAAAATAAGCTAATTTCTTCTTTGTTGTGCATCCTTTTCATATTTGATTCCTCATGCAGTAATGTGATGGCATCTTCGTTGGCTTATCTGGTAGCAAACTGGTTCTTTGAGAGCTAGCCTGTTGATCATGGCAGCTCTGCCAGACCTTAGGGGATGTGAAATTACTGCCTCTTGTGGTCTCTGGGGACACATGGTGATGGTGATGCTATGCTTTATTGTTTTAGAACGTGATTATCTTATTTGTTTAAGGAAATGTCAATATTGTGCATTTGTGAACTTCATCAAGATTAAAAACATATTTTGGATACACATGTTTCAAGACCCTGTTGGTTCATTTCAACTTGTTTTCCAATATGATAATAGTAGTAGTTGACATTTTTGAATGCTTACTGTGGACCAGGTGATATTCTAAGACAGTGCTGGTTTTTGGTTTTTATTTTCCAAAGAAGAGGTGCAGGCAGGAATGAAGCAGGCAGGAAGAGAGAGGAGGAGGACACATTTTATTTTTTTTATTTAGTTGTTCACCTTGTCCTCCTGACCCCAGGTCGTGAACTTGGGTCCTGGAGATGTGTGTGGACTACACCAGCCAGAGGCCACAAATTTAACTGCTAAGCCACCAGGGAATGCCAAAGACAGGACTTTCTGCCTGTTAAATATTTATGATCACTCTATGAGGATAGATTCTATTATTATATCTACTTCCATATAAGGAAATAGAGGGACAGAAAGGTGAAGTTCAGGATCACATAGAGAGGTGGCAAGTTCATGTTTTGGTTTACAGAGCTTACAGCTGAAATCATTTCACTAAATGCTTCTTCACAACAACTCCTGGCGTTTTCTGGAGACCTGTAAGCTGTTTTCTGACTTAGTTTCCTCACATGCTAGACCCTCAGATTTTGAAAACAAAATGGAAAATTTAAACACACAGGCAACCAAATCTTTATAAAATATAATGAATCCCTTCTGCACATTACTTGGTGCTATAGACTAAATATTTGTGTCTCATCAAAATTTATATATTGAAACCTAATCTGTGGTGATACTAGGAAATAGGAACTTTGGGAGAAAATAAGGTCATTAGGCAGTTCTCTCATGGGCGGGATTAGTGCCCTTACAGATGAGGTCTGAAGAACTCCCTTGTGAGGATACAAGAGAAGACTACAGTTAATGAGGATGTAGGTCTTCAGCAGTAAGTGCTGGTATCTTGCCCTTAGATTTCCTAGCCTCCATAACTGTAAGAAATACATATTTGTTGTTATGAGTTACCTAGCTTGTGGTATTCTGAATAGACTAAGACACTTGGCTTTAATGATAATCAATTTATAGTCAATGTTGCTACATTTATACATCATCTACTCCCCTCCCACCACATATTAACACACCGTAAGTATTTCCCTATGTGTCTTTACATGGGAAAGACTAAACATAATCAAAATTCCATTTAACAACTGATTTAATTAGCAGTTATGTATATATATACACACACACACACACACACACATATACATACACATATATGTATATATACACAGTCAGGACTTAAATTAGTTCTTTGCATTGCTGCTGGTTGAAATGTTTTAAGGCTATTCCAATGCAGAGATTCCCTCTTCATCATTTTTTGTCTAATAGAGTCTCCTACATTGTAAATTTTGATGACTACATCTTTGTGGCGAGGTTTAACATATTCATTTATCTTCTGTATTCTTATGTAGCAGATCTAGAGTGGGTACAGGGAAAGAGACATAGATGAGGTCAGGGAAGTATTGGGAGAGAAGACTTTACAGGACTTTGCAGGGCCTAGGAAAGACTGGTTTTCAATCAGTCAAGTTCTAGTCAGTAAAATGGAAACTGCATCAGTACTTTTCACAAAATAGGACAAAGTAGGAAATTGACTGGGCAGGCAGTAGATACTGAAAAGATTAAAGAGAATACAGAGTAGTGCAGAGAGC
This sequence comes from Solenodon paradoxus, assembly GCA_004363575.1. Taxonomy (NCBI): domain Eukaryota; kingdom Metazoa; phylum Chordata; class Mammalia; order Eulipotyphla; family Solenodontidae; genus Solenodon; species Solenodon paradoxus. Next base: position 152,553 of record RJWH01002252.1, on the reverse strand, counting down.
AAAACTGCAGGGAACAACTACCAGTCACTTGCTGGGGGAAGAGGTGACAGTTATTAGATTTAGAAAGTTGGAGAAGGATTCTCAGACCACTGAGAAGAGAAATCATCTGATGCTGGTATCTTTAATGAGGTGCAACAAAGCTGTTTTAGGAATATGGAAAAACGAAACAAGATTGGAAACTGGAACCAACTTTTCTGTAAAGAAACCCTCTGAGTGAGGCTGCTAGAGACAGAAATTGAAATAGGAAGGAGAAAGTTTTGTCTTCATGCCTTGTCCCTTTTTAACATCTCTAATCATTAATCTAATGGAAATTCACCTTATAAAGACACACATGCTTTCTAAAGTCCCAATCCTAGGATCTCTTTTTAACATACACCATTAAATATACATAAAAAGAAGTTAATTCTTCTTGGTATATAATTCTCTGCTGTTTGATAAATACATTGAATTCTGTAATCACCCCTACAATAAACATATAGACAGTTCACCACTCCCCCAAATTCCCCTATGCCCCGTCAATCTTCAACCCCTGGTAGCAGCTGTTATGTTCTCTCTCCCTATAGTTTTTACTTTATCCAGAATGTCATATAAATGGAATCTGTAACTTCGAGTCTGATTTCTTTTACTTAGCATAATGCATTTGAGATTTATCCATGTTGCTTGTGTAACTAGTTTGTTTCTTTTTATTGCTTAGCAGTATTACATTGTAGGGATGTATTACAGTTAGCAAATCCATAATCCACTGAAGGACACTTGGATCGTTTCCAGTTTTTGGCATTTATGAATGAGCAGGTGTAAACTTTTGTGTACAGATTTTTGTGTGATGATAAAGTGTATTAGGTCCAATGAGGCCCCTCCAAAAGCTATGATCCTTGGAACTTTGCAACTATAAATCAGAAAAAAAAAAAAGATCTTTTTTTCTAATTAAGTTAAGGACCTTAAAGTGAGATCATTCTAGATTATCCAAGTGGGTCTTAAATCCAGTGCTGTGTTGTTATAAGAGATACACAGAGAAAAAGGCACAGAGGAGAAAGTGATGTAAAGAAAGAGGCATAATGACACAATTTTAGTTACGTCCAGAGGCCAAGTCAGCCAGCAGCCATTAGCAGCTGGAAGAGGCATGGAGTACATTCTTCTTTAGGGTCTCAACTGGGTTTTGGACTTCTGGCCTTCAAATCAATGAGGGAATACATTTCTGTTGTTATCAGAAGTCAAGTTTTTTGTAATTTGAGAGAACCTCCCTAGGAAATGAACAAAATAACCTTTCATTTCCTTTGGGTAAATACCTGGGAGTGGGATTACTTGGCAGGCATGTCTGTCAATCTATCAATCTATCTATCTATCTATCTATCTATCTATCTATCTATCTATCTATCTCTATCTTATCCTCCTCCTCCTCCTCTATATTTCCTAAAAGTCTTTTATTTTTACAATTACCTTTTGATCTTTGTCCATGTACACTTAGACTCCTGATAAATGCTATCAGATAGTCTACGAGTAGTAAGCATTCTACTGCTTCTTGCATGTATTAGTAAAACCTGGTTGTACTGCTTAATCAAGTAAAGAAAAAACTAATTACAAAAACTTTAAATAATCATGATAAGAAAAAAGGTTTCAATAAGCTTAATTCAACCATTATTATATTTTATTGACTTTCTTTTGTATGCATATTTTACATCGTTCTGTACTGTATAGATTATGCTGTCTTTTTATAAAAAAAAATGTTTTAGAGTAGTTTTAGACTTATAACAATATTAAGAGGATGGAACAGAGATTTCCCACATACCCTCTGCCCTTATGCAGGAATAGCTTCCTCCCATTACCAGCATATCACCAGAACAGTATATGAATTTGTTCTTGATAGAAACCCACATGTTTTACACACACACACACACACACACAATTTAAGATCATTGGTCCATTTTTTAAGTTATAAGAGTTGTATATTTTGGAGAACAAGTCTTTTATCAGGTGTGTCTTTTGTAAATACTTTCCCCTAGTCTATAACTTGTCTTCTAAATCTCTTAATACTGTCTTTTTCAGAGCAAAGGTTTTAATTTCATTCAATCTAGTTTATCAGTTATTTCTTTTATAGATCATTCCTTTGGTATTGTATCTTAAAAGTGACCAGCAAACCCAAGGTCATTGAGATTTTTTCATGTTATCTTACAGGAGTTTTATAGTTTTGCATTTTACATTTCAGTGATCCATTTTGAGATCATTTTCATGAAAGGTCTGTGTGTAGTTTTTTTTTTTTTTTTTTTTTTTTTTTTTTTTTTTTTTTTTTTTTTTTTTTTTTTTTTTTTTTTTTTTTTTTTTTTTTTTTTTTTCCTTGCAGGTGGCTGTTTAGTTGTTCCTAGCACTCAGTGTTGAAGAGACTATCTTTTATTGCAAGGATCTTTTTCTTGGTTCTCTCTTCATTCTGTTGATCTGTTTGTCTATTCTTTCACCAATTCCACACTATCTTGATTATTGTAGCTTATGGTAAGTCTTAAAATCAGGTAGTATCAGTCCTCTGTCCTTATTCTTCTTCTTCAAGATTATGTTAGCTACTCTGTTCCTCTACATATAAACTTTAGAATAAATCTGTAAAGTAACTGGTTAGGACTTTGTTTGGAACTGCATTGACTCTATAGATCAAGTTGAGTTTTCCTATCCATAAACATAAACTATGTCTCCATTAATTTAGTTCTTTGAATTTATTCGCCAGAATTTTATATAGATTACATATTATTGAATTTCGAGAGTTCTTTGCATATAGTTAGTGCAAGATTATTGTCATATATGTAACATATAAATAATGTTTTTCCCAATATGTGAGTTATTGGATGTGTTTTTTTAAGGAGAAAAGCTCAAATTTTTGCTAAAATTCAAATTTATCAATAAATATGGATTATGCTTTAGTATCATATCTAAGAATTCTTTGCTTACTCCAATGTCCTAACATCACAGTGACTTTCTTCTGTTCATCCTTATAAAAGATTTGTAGTTTTATGTTTTGCATTTAGGTCTATGATCCTTTGAACTAGTGTTTGTATAACCTGGAGAAGTGTGGGCTGAGGTTCATTTCTTTGCATCTAGAGCCCAATTGTTCCAGCGCCATTTGTTGAAAAGGTCTTTAGTATAGCATTTAATTACTTTTGCACCTTTGTCAAAAAACAATTGATCGTATGTATATACGTTTCTGAACTCTCAAGTCTGTTTCATTAATCAATATGCCTACATTTTGGGCAATACTGTATGTTTTAAGATAGTTAAAAACATTGTAGTACTGAAGTAAGTCTGAAAATCATGTAGTGTGAGTCCTTCAATATTGATCATTCTTTTTCAAAATTATTCTGGCTATCAGTGTGCCCTGGTGACTTAATGGTTAAGTCTGTGGCCTCTGGTGGGTGCAATCCACATGTATCCCAAAGACCTGGGTTCACGTATCTTGAAGCCAGATAAAGAACTAAATAAAATCTTCTTTCTCTTTCTTCCTGCCTGCCTGGACCTTTCCTTCAAATGTGTGTATGTGTGTGTGTCTATGTGTGTGTGTTAGATTCATCTTTCCCTGTTTTATTTTCATTTTATGTATTTTCTGAATGAACTTGAATATGACAATGTATTTATTTTCTGAATGAAGTTGAGTAAGGTAATATGTTAATTAATACTTTATTTCACAGTTTTATTGAGGTAGAATTGACGCTTATATGTTTAAAAAATCAACTTAATATCTATAAAACTTCTGAGATTTTTATTTGGCTATGTTGAATCTATAGATCAATTTAGGTAGAATTAGCATATTATCTATATTAAATGATCCAATTCACTAAAACAGTATATGCTTCCACTTATTTGGATCATCTTTGATTTCTTTCATCGGTATTTTTTGTTTTCATTATAAAGATCATACTCATTCTTTCATTACATTTAGAATTGCTTTATTTTTTGGTGCTAATGTAAATGGTACTTCAGAAACTTTTTTTATTTTCAGTTGTTCATGCTAGCTGATGGAAATACAATTAAATAAATATTAACATTAACTATATTAGCCATATGCACTTTTATAAATGCCTTTGTCAGGTGAAGACCTTTACCTTTTATTCTAAATTTGCTGAGATTTTTTTAAAAAACATGAATGGATATTGAATTTTTAAGTGCATTTCCTGCATCTATTGGTATGGTCATATGTTGTTGTTTTTTTTCCTTTAGTCTGTTAACATCATGAATTACCCTGACTGACTTTCAAATGTTGAAACAGCCTTATATTTCCAGGATAAACCCTACTGGGTTGTGATATATTACTATTTTTGGTTATTACAGGATCTCTGCTAACATTATTTTAAAAGAATTTTTGCATTTTTATTAACGGAGAGCATTAGTTTGTTCTTATATAAAAATGTGTTTTTGTGTCAGGACAATTTTGTTCTCATAAAAATTGGTCAGAAAGTATCCCTTACACTTTTATTATTTGGAAGAGATTGTTTAGAATTGACGTTATTTTCTTTTATAGATATTTGGAATAATTGACCAGTGAATAGAGTTTCATCTGAATAGAGTTTTATTTGTTGGAAAGTTTTAAACTGTATATCACATTTCCTTAACATAGGTAGGACTTATACATTTATTTGTAGGACTTCTATTTTATGAAACTATTCAGGTTATCCTTCCTGAGTGAGTTTTGGTAGTTTGCGCCTTTCAAGGATTGGGTTAATTTTCATCTCAGTTGTTGAATATATGAGTATAATATTCCCTAATACTTTCTTCTTGGTCACTCTGGCTAAAAAATTTTAATTTTAATGATCATCATAAAGATACAGCTTTTGATATAGTTTTTGTTTCTTTTTTTTCTGCTTTCAACGTCATTTATTTCTTCTCTTTATTACTATGCTTTTTTTTTTTTTTTTTAGTTTCTTAAGAAGGAAGCGTAGATCTTTGACTTGAAATCTTTCTTTTTTCTAATATTAACATTTCATATTGTAAATTTCATCTTAAACTACTGGTTTAACTGTATCTCACAAATTTTGATGGGTTCCTTTTTACATTTTTATTCAGGTCAAAATATTTTCTAGTTTCCCTTGAGATTAATTTCTTTGCCATGTATTTTTGTATTTTTTTGCACGTCCTGGTGCATTAGGTCACACGGCTCCAAAGGAGCCCAGGCCACATAACCCTCTGTTCAAGTCCCGGGTCCAGGAGCAACAACCAGTGTGAGCAACTAAATAAAAATAAAATGCCTCTTCTTCCTCTCTTCCTACTTGCCTACCTACCCACCTTAATTCCTGCCTGTACCTTTCCTTTTATTTTTTTTTAAGAGATGTATTTTTAATATTAAATAGTTGAGAATTTTTTGTCTTTCTGTTATTGACTTGTAGTTTTATTTCATGTTTGATTTCTATTTAAAATATTTTAATTTTTTTACAGTCTGGAATATTGTCTGTTTTGGGTAATTAATGTTCCATGTGCCCTAGAAAAGAATTTGTATTATACTATTATTCTGTGGAATGTTTGATAAAGATCAGTGAAGAGCAATTGGTTTATACTTGTTCAAATCTGTGTCCTTACTCATTTTATGTTTAGTCTATCAATTACTGAGAAAATACTGTTAAAATCTTCCAATCTAATTGTAAATGTGTCTTTTTCTTTTTTCCATTCTGTCAGCATTTGCATTTGAAGTAGTGTTGTTAGGTGCATTCACATTTTGTTTTATTTTCTTGGTAAATGACCCTCTTCTGTTTGCATGGTGTTTCTTTTTTCATTATTTTACATATATAAAATTATACTTAAAGAGATTTCTTTTGTGTAAAGTATAATAAGGTCTTTAAAAATATGCAGTCCAACGGTTGATGTGTTTAAATTATTTATGTTTAATATAATGATTGATTTGGTTAAACTGAATCCTACCATTTTGTTATCTATTTTCTACTTGTGTCCTTTGTGCTTTTTTGGGGGTCGGGGGAGAGAGTTTCCTTACTTCTCCCTTTTCTGCATCTTCTTTTGATTATAAAATTTTTATTAAACTTTGGTAAGTATTTCATTATTATTTATCCATTGACTATATCTCTTTGTTTTCATTCTTTGATGGCTTCTATAGGAATTACACTATACATACCTTAACTTTGATAGTTTACTTAGAACTAATATTTAAGTACTTCAAATAAAACATTAGAGCCTTAGAACTTCATAAGGCTGCTTCTTCTCTACCTTTTAATATTGTAGAAGTCACACGTCTTAGCTCTAGAAATATTGAAAACCCCAATAGACAATAATATAAATGCTTGCTTTCAGCAGTTATATTTTTAAAGAAGTAGTCTATTCTATTTGCCATTTTGGTTATTCTTTCTGGCAACAAGTTATTTCAGTTTTATTTCAACTAAGAAGACTTTATTCTTTTAGAATTTATATATATATATTTCAGATGGCAAAAAACTACTCTTTTAAAGTGTGTAATGTGGTGAATTTTAGTGTATTCTCAGGGTTGTGCCACCATCACATGTTCTAATTCTAGGACATTTCCTTATGCCCTGCAAAGAAACCTCTGCCTATTAGCAATCATTCCATATTCCTCCCTCTCCCCATCTCTTGGAATCACCAATTTACTTTAAATTTCTATAAATTTATCTATTTTAGAACATCATATAAATGGAATCGTGCACTATGGAGCCTTTTGTGTCTGGCCTCTTTCACTTAGCATAATGCTCTCAGAAGGTTTGTTTCTGTTGTAACATGTATCTGTACTGTATTCCTTTTTATGACTAAATAATATTCTGGCATATAAATGGGCTTTAATGTTATTTGCCACAGATGAGCTAGATAAATGATCATACGTTTCCTGTGGTCGGCACATTTCCCTGAGCATCACTTTTGTGCATTCCCCTGTGGTCTCAATCTGTGCGTCCATTAGGATTCTTGGCTGCAAGCAATAGAAGTGAACTCTGGCTCTCTCAAGGCAGAAAGACATGTCATTTTTTGGAAGACTATCAGAGCCCCAGTATAAGAATTTTTGAGGGTCAGAATGTAGGGGTGACTTAGCTGGGTAGTTGTTGCTTAGGATCTCTCAGGAGGTTGCTCAAAACGTCAGCCAGGACTGCAATCTCCAAAGACTTGGATGTGACTGGAGGAACTGGTTTAAGCTCACTGATGTAGCTGTTGTCACATGAGCCTCTGTACGGCTGTTCATGCCATGCCTTACTTCAGAACAATTGACTAAAGGAGAAGGATGGATGGGCGGAGAGGAGGAGGGATCACTGGGGACCATCTTTGAGGCTTCCTGCTACAATGGATAAGTGGAGGAAAAAATTGAGAAATAGGAAAAAGTTAGGGATGCTTCTGAGGACTGGCAAGTACAACTTCAGAAAATGCCACAGAGCAGGAACAGAACTCTTTATGCTGTTGTGATGAATATGATCTCCAATAATTCTATTCTGTTGAGCTATTTGCTCAACTTTAGACCCCTGGGAGATTACTGCATCCATCTTGAGGGCTGGTGTTCCCACTGTACTGAGTTAGGGAGAGATTCAGCTTTCATCCTGAGAGGTAAACACTGTCTTCTACTCAAGACAACACACAAGGTGTGGGTGCTAATAGGAAAGAAGAGTTGCGTGATAGGTGCATCTTAGCCCCTCTCCCTCAAAAAAGGCAATAACCACTAGAGGCATCAAGAGCTAAGATGGCCAAGTGACTAGCTAAATCTGTAGCTCAGACATCTGTGCTGAATAATTAGATAAGGCATTCATTAGAATTTGAATAAGAGGTAATGCAAATGCAGCAAATGTCTTTCAGAGTTTGCTTTGGAGGAGAATGACCTTTTCTAAATAGCACTGTTCATTTGATGATTTTTAGGTAGCCCTCAGACACAGGCTCTAGAAAAATACTAATACCTTAATCCTCAGCAGACCAAGAGACACAATTTCCAGTGTTTTGGTGGGTCTCTTGTTAGGGAATAATCTATTGCTCGTATAACTTTTAATTCTCCTTAAATGAATATTGTGGATTGAGCTCTTTTATGGGAATATGACATGAGAGGGTTTAGTCAGACACTTGAGTGTGAGATACAACCTCACCTGTAAGAGTACATTTATTTGTTTTTATCTGGAACAACAGGCCTGTCTCAGATCAGAAACTAGAATTTAAGAAAAGAGGCCCAGGTCACCAGAATGGAATGAATCTCTTCTTTGGCCTTGTTTTCAGAGAAGTGTTTTAAGCATGACTAGGAGGACGTACACTGATGATGGATGAGTGCTCACATGACACTAACGGGGAGACAGGGAGCTGAGAAGGAAAGGAGGTCAAACCTTTGAAGCTAGTTTGTAGTGATCTCTTTAGAACAGAAGTGAAATTCTGTGGCCTCCTGAGCCCAGAGAATGAGATCCTTGTGACAAAACCAGCCTTGGACAATCAATCTAGCTGTCCTGATGCCTAGGGTTATGGACCTGTTATTCTCTATGTGGGTTCGGTTAAATGTGTGAAAGTTCTGGACGGGTCAGCTGAGTTCAGTGGGGAAGAGCACGCTGCGTTCTGCATGAACTAGGCTATAAAGGAGGAACCGCCATCCATCTGTTCTTGGCCAGCAGAGTGTTTGCAATGGGGATGCACAATGAGGTAAAGCAAAGTCAGAAGCGTGGCTCTGTACCATGCCTTCTCATGTACTGGGGCTGTGCCTGAGTGCCACCCCATCCGTGTGGGCCATCCCTAAGCCAGGCTGTGTTCCTAGTGCTGGTCCCTGCTTTTGCTGCCCCAGCCGGAGTCCCCCAAACTTGAGTTGTCTCCACTGGGGCAAAGGTGTGAGCTTCTTATCACTTACCTCCCAGAATAGTAAGCTAAGGGCCTAAAATCTTTCCAAGGACACATAAAAAATTTTGTTATTGGGTTAAAAGTATCCAAGTCACAAAAGAGATAGCAAATATTTATTTAAATATCAATATGTCCACTGATCTACTCCAACGCAATTCTTATGTAGTTATACAAAAATTATACTTAATGTAATAGAGAGGTGAATTTTGATATTATGTGGTACAAGGCTGTCAAAAATAAAAGTGAAAGGTATCAAAAAGAAAAGTGTTGAGGATGTACAACCTCTTAAAATACCCCATCTTCCCACTGGCACCCCAATCCCTCCCCTAGGTGTGACGCAGCGCCTTCTCCACCAGAGGGAGCACTAAGCAGGCTCTTAAACTGTCTTTGCCGAATCCCCTTCTCCCGATTGACCCCAAGCAGGTCTTCCAGATTCAACTTTCATTTAGTCCTCTCTCTGAGTCTTGGTTTTCTGACCTGTAAATTTGAGATAATATCGCCTTCCCTCACAGAGATGAGCCAGTGTACTAAGGCAACCTTCAAGGTTCTGGGGACACATGATAGTCCTTTAGGGAAGAGGGAAACCAGAAGATTCCTCTTCTCTGAAGGGTTTGGACTAAGTTGCCCAGAGACTGCAAAAAGGGCAGCCACACTGAAGTTCGCTTTATTGTCTTCTTATTTCTCTCAGAGGACAAAGGCTAGGGTGGAGACGGAGGAGTGGCAGAAGTGGGGGGCATTAGGGCATGAATGAGGACATTGCATTTTCAAGCAGGAAGATTCTCTCTGAGCCCATCTTTCCTCACTAAGATTTAGTAAATAAAAAGGCTGTCTGGGCTCAGAGGAGGCACAGAGATCTGACAGCAACTGAGAGCTGGTGAGGCAGCACTAGGGAGGCTTGATGCAGTTGTTGGTCTTGAATTCAATGTCAAAGGACTGATATGATTTGTTTCTTAATTAAAAAAATAAATAACTTTCTTTTTTTCTAATTATGAAATAAGGATACTCAATATAGACATTTTTGTAAATGCCGGAAAGCTAAAAAATAAAGTGTGTTTCTTAATTGTCTCAACTTTCAGAGAAATTCACCATTAAAAGCTTTGTGTATGTTCTTTCTTTTATGTCCTATGTAGAAATTTTGTAAAAATATATCACACTGGGCATGCCCTTGTGGCTCAGGGGGCCGAGACAAGGGCATATGGTCCATATAAAACCCTAGAACTTGGGTTCAAGACACAGGCTCAGCATGAAAAAGCCAAAAAGAACAACTCAATAAATGAAGATTTTTTTTTTCTCCTCCCTCTTCCTAACTCCCTCCCTCTTCTCTTCCCTCCCTTCTTCCCTTCCTTAAAAATGCTTCTTCTACCTCTCCCTTCCTTCCTTTCCCTCTTTAAAAAAACAAACCTGTATCTGTATATATAACACATATCTCATACCAAACTTACTTTGAAATGTGTCTTTTTCAGTGTACATTTTTCTATGCCACTCATGTACTTCTGCATCGTTTTTCATGTGCATTTCACATTCCATTGAATAAATGTGATAAATTATATCCCTTATATACATATATTATATATAGGTTTTAATTGCTGCAAGAGTGCTATAATAATATTTTCAGTTAAAATTTATAAAATATTAATATTTATTTCTTAAAGCAATATGCATGGGCATAATCTGGCATTATCTTAATCTAATTTTCATCTAAGGTGGCACCATATTTTATCTTTTCTGAAAGTGGGATTGTACCATCAAGAAGTAAATGAATATATGATTTTACTAGCTATAGGCAATATGCCATTCTTCAGTTCTACCAGCCATGTGTAAGAGTTCTTGTTTTCCCAGCCTCACCAGCTGGATAGGCTATCAAAGTTCTGAATGACCAGACACAGGAGAAAACACAGCAGCATAAACAACAGTCAACAGAAACAGACCCTGAGAACCTTCACTGCCTGCAGAAAAACGCACAATCGTGTTGATTGCCTGCCTTATTTAAAATCCAGGAATCCCTGATCTTGAGTCTTCATTTGCCCTTCATTGCTGCCAGGAAATAACATGTCTTTAATACATTTACTCTTCCCTATACTTCTAGATTATTATTCATACCTTCTCCAAAACCAACATCTCTTTCACCATCCTTATTCTCAGCTCCTGACCTTGTTCCCTGCCTCACTGATAAAATGATATCAATCAGAAGAGAGCCTCCACAGAATCCACCAAACATACCTATCTACTACTCATATCTACTCCCGGCTACTCTCCTGAGTTTCCGGAGATGAACTTTCCGTGCTTCTGGCTAGAGGCATTTCTTCCATTTGTGCACTAGATCCCAACTCCTTTCTGCTCCTCCAGGACATTATTCCAGTCATTCATATCTCTTCCTACTCACCTCCCTCTTATTCACTCTTGTGTACCTCACTAGTCTCCTCGCTTTTGCTCGAAGACACCAGGCACACTATTTTCTTAGAAATGTTCCTCTGACTGTTTTCTTTTCCTGGAAAGCTCTTGTCACAGATAACCATCTGTGTGACACATGATGCCTACCTACATTGACACCTGCATTGACACCTACATTGACATCGATGGATTGAAAGACAGTCTAACTACCTAGACCCTTTATAAGACATCTCTAAAACACATGATTACAGAAAAGGCAAAGGTAAAAGAATGAACAATTTACTACAAAAACGGTAGCCAAAATAATGGCAGTGTAGCTCTATTAATTTGGAATAAAACTGATTTTAAGGCCAAAGTATCATAGAAATGAGGTCCAGCTTATAATAACAAAATTTTGAAATTTGCCAACAGACTGAGAATTCTAAATGTCAATATACCTAGTAACGCTACCTCAAAATATGTAAAACAGAAATCTATATTTATAGCGGGACATTTTAACACACCTCTGTTGTTTATTATTTCCTATATGGGAATGTCCTTTCTCATGTATTTCTTTCTCCACTATTAGACTGTGAACCCCCTGAGGGCAGACTGTCTGGAACCTGATTGCATCTCAAGTGATAAGCATGGTGCCAGGCACTAGACTGACTTTTAGTCATTGTTTGCTGACTGATATTTCACCAGCAGTGGTTAGGTCATGATGTTCTGAAGTAGCAAGTTCTTTCTTTGCAAATGTTCTTACTCTTAGTTTTCTGGATTGAAACCTGTTCTCCCCCTCCCCTCAACTTTCCTAATGAAGCTTGGGCATGAATGAGTTCTGCAGACTCTCCCTCTCGAAAGAATGGGCGTGTCTGAGGCCAAGCCTTTTTAACTATAGATGGGTATGAATTGTAGGAAATTTAAAGTAGATCATTTTTTTCTCTCCTACAAAGTCTTAGGCTGGGCATGGTTTCTATTAGAAGTATCCTTTTCTGGGCAATTATCCATCTTCAATAATTTATCTGGGGGGTTGGCATTAAGGCTTTTCAATTATTCAAGTTGTCATATTTTACATCTCCTGGTAAAACTTTTCTGGAAGCTCCTACGGCAGCTGTTGCATGTAGTTGATGGCATAGCTGAAGCTCTTAGCTCTGTCTTTGCTAGGCTGTTAGCCAAAGGCTGTAAATCTGGGCCTGTCAAGACTATTATGGCAATTTAGAGGCTTTCTGAAGAGTTCAGCACATCTCCAGAGAGACTTAAATGAGAGGTAAGCTGTAGGGATTTAAAGTGTTTGGAGGTCTGGATTTTTCTCTGCTTCTGGTTTTATCCATCCGTACTACCTCATCGCTTCTCCAACCTCCTCTGCTTGGCTCTGTGTCCTGAGGAACAGCTCTCTCCACCTCACCTGGATTCTGGTCAGGTTCTGTCAATGGAGGCACTAGCTGGGGATCTAAGTTTGAAGCAGAGTGAGGGTAGGGCCATTCTTCCCTACTTTGGTTTGGTGTTAAGGTTACAGCTTTTGCATGGTCCTATAGCCTCTTCATGGTTCCACCAGGAGACTAGCAAACCTTGTTCTCCCTTGCACTTCCAGGCTTAGAAATGATAACAGTTGGGACACACCCTGGTGGCCTAGTGGTCTAATACACCTTGTGAGTACTCACATACATCCCAAGGTCCCCCAGGGCTGGGGGAGTGGGGAGCGACCAATATGAACAACAAAATAAAAATAAATGAAGTACTTTTTCATCCTCTCCCTGCCCAATCACTTTCATTCCTGCCTGCACCTTTTCTTTAAAAAAAGTGATAACAGTTTCTCATAGCTGTCAGTCCCTTCCCTGAGTGTCTCCAGTCAGTTGTTATTTCTTACCCCTGACCATAAATAGCCCTTCATTAAATCATTTCCCAAATCCCACCTGAGTAGATTTTTTTTTTAACTCCTGGAGTCTGCCTGAGCCATGCAAATGTACAGCATATGTATTCTGCTTGAAAAATGCCCATGTTCCTTGTTTTGTGGGTCAGAGTCCTTGTCAGAAGCACCCCGGAGGACTCCTAGACTAGATCTCGGATGCTGTAGATGCTGTGACTCAGAAAAGGAAGGGACACTTACTTAGGGTCACAGAGGTAAGAAGGTAAGAGGTAGAAGCCTGGAATCCTTAGTCCATGTCCTATGCTCTTTCTACCAACTCAGGGATATCTCTTAGTGCGGTTTTCACTGTGGAGACCCAGGGAGTGGGGATAAATGAGGACCTTTTAATTTGTAAGCAGAAGAAAAATATTCCAATCAGTTTAAGAGAAATAAGGAAAATGTTGTTAGAATATAGGGGTGTCTCCTGCAGCCTCCAGGGCAGGGAAACTACTAGGGCTGAAAACACGCTTCTCAGAATCTCAGAAATCCAAGCTGTCTTTCTTTAAGGGACTGGCTTTTCTGCCTGCCTTCCTTTATCTCTTTTGCATCTGGTTGCTCAGTGATCTCTGCTGCATCAAACAGTGACTTCGGCCTTCATGCTTGAGCCAGTCCACAGAAATTAATCGAGCATCTGCCATGTCTGGACACTGCCCTGGAAGACAGGACTTTTACGTGTTCTAGGGGTGGACAGTGAGGGATGGATGATGATAAAATAAAAAACGAGGAAATTTCAGAGAGATACGTGGAATTCACAGAGGAGTTACTGGGGAGGGTTCTTTCAGGTTGGATGGCCAGGGAAGCTCTCTCTCAGGAAGGTAATGTGACCTGAGATCCTGGTGGAGAGAAGGACCATGTAGGGTTTTGTGAGCCAGAGTAAAAGAGTTAGTGCAGTAATCAGAAGCTGTTGAAAAGTTTTAGATTGAGTGACACGATTTCATGGCATTTTGAAAGGATGACTGGCTGTTGCCTGGTTAATGGAATTTAGATGCTTAGAATTCACCGTGGAGGTAGAGCAGCCCGGACAGGTGGAGCAGCTAGATGTCAGGGGAAGGGGATGGTAAGGTCAAGAGGAATAAAAAGATAACTCAGGGTTTTGTCTTGATCTACTGGGTATGTGGAGCCAGTTAAAGACTTGCTTTGACCACCTCTAGCCACGGGTCCTGTTCTGTCTGGGTCTGTGGGCCACGTTCTACCAGGGCCGGGAGCAAAGTTCTTCAGAGGAACACCAGACGGCACCCCACTCAGCCGGTTCCTCAGTCAGGAAGCAGGGGCCCAGCCATTTCCCCTTCTCCCAGTAAGGGTAAGCTCTCTGCAGCTCCTGCTGTGGAGCACTGCTTGACAAGGGGTCATCCCTGGTCCCCAAACTCACTGCTAGACTTTGCTGACACTGGTTACATTTCAAATGTATGCTTTTCCAATCTAGCCTGGCCATGTTTGTCATTCTTAATTCACTCCTTGTCCTGCTTCCCATGAGAGCTAGTCATTCCTTCCTTAACTCTGCGCGAATTTACTCCCATTTTTGCCCCTTTATTTGCCTCAAGTCACCTGGCCTCCTGCTTTAGGAAGGGACCCTTCCACCTCTCCTCTCTCATCCTGATAACCCTACACTAGTCCATCCCTCTCAGGAGCAGGTGCACTCCTGTCCCAGGCAAACCTCTGCACCTGTGTTCTTGTACTGTACCCCATGAAACTCAGGGTCTGGAGTCAGACACCTGAGTTTGACTTTCTGATTTTCCACTCACTGGCTGTGTGATCTTGGGAGAATTACTTAACTTCTCTCAACGCCCATTTCCTTATCACTAAAGTGAGGAGAGTAATAAGTATGCATTAGATTGTGGGGAGACATAGAAAGATAAACATAGAAAATGTCTTGCACAAACAGCAGGTGATGGAGTAGTAGCTATTTTTATCATTGTTTTGCCCCTCTCCCCAAGACCTCGCTTCTTCAATTACCCTCAAAGCTCATCTTTCTCCCTGAACTTGGGGAGTGTAAGAAGCAGAGGAAATAGTAGACTCATGCTGAAGAGGCCAAAGTGGCTTTGAGAGCCAGACCCCTTGGCAAATCTCCTTCAAGAAGGACACCTAAAGTTCTCTTCAGGACAGCAATAGCAAGGCCCTGATAATCCAGTGGGCCAGGTAGTGTCCCCAAGTCACCTCCTCAATGAGGTACCAAGACAGTAAAATACTTGTACTATCACTGTCTTGCAGAAAATCTCCTATTTTTGAAAAAGTGTTGCCCCTTAGACTTCAGTTTTTATTTTATTTTTAATTGATTGTATTAAAGGAATAATGCATGTTAACATTAACTAGGTTTGGGGTACACAGGATAGCAAATTTACATTTGCCTATTGTACAGTAAGTTTATCACTGTTTCCTTTACTGGACAATGAGTTCCCTTTGCCCTATTGCCCCCCATCTCTCTGCCATCTCTTCTTGCATCCTAATTTGCCTTTTTCTCCACTAAAAGTCTGTTGTTACTGGAATTTGGTCATTAAGTCTATTATTGTTTAATTTAATTCATCTGTTTGCTTGCTAGTTCTATATACCACATATGAGTGATATCATACAATGTCTGTCTTTGTCCTCTGGCTTATCTCACTAAACATCATTCCCTCCAGGTCCATGTTGCCCCCTTAGACATTAGAAAGAGGACTTCTGTCTTAGCTCATGATGGAGGATGGATGCGATCCCTCTGAAGTGTGATGGTAAAGAGACTGCCCTGTAAGGAGGGTGGCTGGGCCTGTGGTCAGTGCTGACCTGGCACCCCGATGGCTTTCCTCCCTGAGCTGAACAACCAGCCTTTGATTCATTCTAGGGAGGCAGAAGCTGCAGCCTCCCCCACAGGAAAGGTGACCCTCACAGTTCAGTCAGCCCCAGACTCACCAGAACGATTGTTCAGACACAACCTGCTTGACCCTAGCCCTGTACTTTGATTCAGTAGTCCTGGGAATTTGCATATCCTGTCCGATCCCAGTGGGTGCTGATGCTGCTGGGCTAGGACACTCTTGGAAAACTACCTCCTTGAAGAATGGCATGTTTGCACGCTCATTCATCCTTTTGCATCCTCTCTGATGTAGAAGCAAGATACAGGGTCAGGAATCTGTGTTCTTTCCACTGCTTTGGTTTGCAGTTGTATTCCTCAAGGTGAATTTTGTTTTAAGTAATAGAAAATTGCTTGGTAATTTAAGGAAGACAGAGATTGTATTGGGAGGATGCTCAGGCATCCCTTGGAATTCAAGGAAAAGCTAAAACAAGGCCTGGATGGACAGGCCAGCCTGTGGGCCCTCCCAGCTGGAGAGCACATTCCTGCTGTTCAGGGCACTCAGGTGAGGTGATCTGGTGACTGATTAACCTCTAGTCCAGCCTATTCAAGTCCGAAACTCTGATGAGCAGTCATGTGGTTTGTCCACAAAGAGCAGAACCTTCTTGTCATCCTTCATTTAGCCAAGGAGCCACAGCAGGTAAGTAGAAGGTCACGAAAACACCACCCCTCACTGCCCTGAACCGAGCACTTGTGATTCCACAAGGGAGCCATTACAATGACCTTGACTAAGGTTCTTCTCACTGGGCCTTAGTGTCCCTATATGTCAACTGCTAGCTTTGGGTTAAAATCTTGTCACTACATCAGTGTTTCTTAAAGTAAGCCTGCATCACAGTTGCTTGGGATGCTTGAAAGTAGAGATCCTCATCCCTATGGTGTGATAGCAAATGGCATAGCAGGGCTTTTCAAATAAAGCAAAGAAAAACACTCATTTGCTAGTGCTCACCCAATTTCTGGGGTATGATTAAATGCTTTGACCATGGTCAACTTCAAACTAGCAACATGGAGTTACTGACGAAGGAGCTTGAGAAGAGAGGTGCATCTGAGCTCCAGCTTACCACCCTCTGCTGAGTGGGAACTTCTAAGGAAGTTCTGGGAAGCTCCGTTTGGGCCCCCAGGTGACCCTGGTGGATAATACAGTGTCAGACCCTGGTACCCCAAGGTCTGCACCCAGACATCAGTCCTTACAGTCTTCCATTCCGATGACATTGCAGGTTCTCACACTGGCTCTAGGCGTCGAGGGAGAAATTTCCTTCTGAGAGCGTTGCAGCGTAAGGCCTGGAGAAAGCGATGGACTGTTGCTCAAGTGAGTCAGTGGTGGACCACACCAGCCTGTCTGGGACTTTGTGGCCAGATTCACTCCTCCCTGTCCTCCTTGACCACTTGATGACTCCTTGTCATCACTCCTGGGGTCAGGGCAGCTCTCGATGTGCCATCTGAGGGATTTCAGGACAGGAGGTTGCAACTGGGTACTGGAATCGGTGCCATCTCTTACCTTTCTGGGTGGCCCGGCCTTTCAGCTGCTGTCATTATGACTTTCTGATCTGATATCTGCATCCCTGGAACTGAGAAGCTGCCTGGTCATCAGATATTTCTGTGCGGGTCCCTCATCTTGATAACCTTCTCTGAGCAGGTGGAGGACAGAGTGGAGGGTGCTCTCTTACTTGAAATGGACTAAGGCAGAGAGAAGCATCACAGAACCCATGGGAGACCCACCAACAGACAGCATGGCTGGGGACACAGAAACTGGGAAGATGTACAAACTACATACACAAATGTCAGTTCTTTCTTTAGGGACCTTTCAGAGGAAACCATTTGCCCTTGGAATTAGATGGCACATTTTGTTTTGTACTGCAGTGACCTCTGACTTTTCTCTTACTCTATAAAGCTGTGGTTCTTAATGTGGGGCCTCCAGACCAGGGGCATCTACATCATTTGGGAGCTTTATAGAAATGTAGTGATCCGACAGAGAACGTCTTCCTCTCTTCAATCAGTGCCTGAACCACCACAAGTTGGAGTTGATTTGTTGGCTAAGCAGTCCTCTCTCAAAAAAGTCTTTCTAATGCAGATGCCCCACCGGACTGCCATGCTGATCTATTCTCAGGCCATATAGTGGCCGGGCTTGGGACAGCAGAAACAATGAAGGGATGGGGGTAGAAGTGGGAAGCCATCAAGGACAACAGAAATTGTGCTTCCTGGGTAGTCACTACTGGAGCTGCTGGGGAGGAGGCCCAGGGCCAGTACTCCCATCCCTGATCCAAGATAACTGGCTTCCTTTAGTGGACAAGTTCCAGAACTGTTAAACTCTTTCACAGATTTTTTTTTTTTTAAATATATCCCCCAATGTTCTAGATTTAGCTACTTGTCCTATATCATGACCCTAACCCCACTGCCCCTCCACCAAAATCTTGCCGTGTCTCTTCAGTAAGGCTCCAGCCTCTCAGGACAATACATGCTCTGTTCTGCCTGAGTCTTGGGCTCTCATGCTGTGTCTTGTCCTGTGGGCCCTGTCCAGGTTCATCTGGACGTAGGGACTGAGCCCTCTTTGGCCAGCCTCTGGGCAGTGTCCTTAGTCTCTGAGGTGTTCCCTGCATGAGCTTCATTCAAGATCCTTTCAGAAGAGTGTTCCTGAGCCTCCTTCCTGTGGCCATGTAAGATATGCTGGGCACACAGGGTTTTGCAGCTGAGGTGTCATTGGCTGTTGATCTGGCTGACTCAACTGCAAACCTGAAATTATCCCTGCATTTAAGACTGAACTTCTTCTTCCCGAAGTGACCTGTGAAGCTGGTGGAGCTGGGTTAGGCTCTTGGAAGGGAAAAGAACATGGAATAAGGTAGAGGGGACCTTTGCCTAATGAAGCTCTGGATTATTCCTGGATCTTCTACTTCAGAAGAAACTATTTGTGGTTGTGCCTCTTGGAACATGTGTGTATCTTCACCAGTGTGTCTTCCTGTTCTCCCATGAGGATTTCCCTGCGTATCTGTGTGGAGACTCCCTTCGCCTCATAAACTGTGAGGCCATAGGTGAGTGATTTAAACCACCCAATCTTCATTTTACTTGTCTGTAGAATGGGAATAATAACAACTTCTACAGAAGGTTACTGTGGTGGCAAAACAAAACATGCACATAAACCCCTTAGTAGGTGCCCATATGCGTTAGACTGAAATGCCTTATGCAAGCTACAAAACTGGTGCCTCAGTTTCCCCATGCATAAATTAAAGATAATACCAGAACCTTGTGTTATAAGGATTAAAGTAACTGATACCTATAAGGTACTAAGTACCGTACAATATATATTAATGATTGTCATGCTTATTATCCTTCTGTTTGTGAAAGTGTCTGAGTGAGACTCTGAGCTCGTAAATGTCCCTGGGCATATCTGTCTATTTGCGAATGGAGGTACATATGTGTCTGTGTGTGTATCTATGTTTACATGGCCAAGGACGCCTCCTGTCTCTGGGTGGAGTTTGCTGTGGGTCCAAGCCTGGATGCCCTGAGCCAGCCAGGGCCGGCGCCAGGGATGGAATTTCCATTAAGAATTAAGTAGAACAGCACTAGGAAGCCAGGCAGGAAGAGGGGAGGGGACAGAGGTGAATGAGGCTCCAACTCTGAGCTCCATTAGAAGGCCCCAGTTCTAAAATGCCTTGGAGAAGATCTCTGCTACCTTTGCCTTGATTCTGAGGACTCACCAGGGTCATGGCCCAGAAGGATGGGCCTGGAGAGAGGAGTTACTTACACAGGCCTCTGTAGGGAGATCTGGAGTTGCTTTGGCCAAAACTGGAGCCATGAGGCGACCCCCTGGGAATGGAGAGGCAGCCAGCAAGAGTATAGGCGACTGGGGCCTATGGGGCCGACAGGAGCACAGGAGGCCGGGCTGTGGCGTAGGTATCTGCGAATGTAGATGTGTGTGTGTGTGTGTGTGTGTGTGTGTGTGTTTGTGTAGTGTGTATGTGAGTGTGTTTGTGTGTGTATTTGGGGGAAGGGAGGGAGAGAAGAGTGTGTGTTTTGGGGAATATAGGGTGGGGGACATCCCAAAACACGAACACACACACAGTGCTAAGTGCCTCAAGGCACACTTAACAAACCAAGTCTATTCCTTACTTTCCCTAAAGCCCAGGCACTGAATCTGGACCTGTCAACAAAAGATCTCTGAGACATTTTGCTATCATTTATCCTTTTTAGTGATCTAAGTCTCACTCCCTTTCTAGCATGCTAAGATGTGTCAGCATTCCAGGACTTTGACTGATCTCCTTTCCTGCTTTCAAGAAGCTATGAGCTAGGTAGAAATGATTATCATCCCCATTGTGTGTATGGGAAGACTGAGCCTGATGGAGGCTAAGTGACTTGTCCTAGGACACAGAGCTAGAAAGTAGTAGAGACAGGATGCAAAGTCTTTGAGGACAAAGTCCAGACTGTGTTTATTATCCTATCTGCTCTACAATACACAGACTCAGGGAAAAGGTTTGCCAACTTTGCCCATTTGAAGAAGAATGTGGCTCCAGCAGTAAAGTCCAGCCCAGTAGGAGGCTAGCAATCCAAGAGGGGACTTCCCAGCCCTTGTGGAGGTAAAATCTGATCTCCTTTTGCTGGAGAGTAAAGTCAGGCTTTGTTGATGGGTAGAGGCTGGCGTTGAAGCTGATTTGTCTGAGGGGGGGTGTCGGGCCTCCACGGAGCCTGGGGCATCCAGTGGCTGAGGCAGCTAGGTGAATAGAAGGGATTGCAGTGTGTTCAGGGCCAGGGAGCAGTCATTTTCAGATGGGGCCTGAAAAGGGAAGAGGGAAATTAACATCAAGCAAAATGAGGCTGGGATGGGACCTTGGAGTGGTGGCTGAATCATGGAAATGGAGCTGGCCTCCCTCTCCCTGAGCACAGCATGCAAGTAGATTGAGTTTGCACATGAGAAACTTCAGTTAGACATCAAGAAGAACTTTCTGCTGTTGAGAGGGTTCAAGCCTGGAAGCGGGCCCAGGGTTGGCTAGGGACTGACTGCCTTTCCTTGGCGATCCCCGAACCTCAGACAGTGCAGGGAGCAGGGAATTGGATGGAATCAATTTAGCGTCTTCCAGTTCAAGAATGCAACATTCCTAAACTTTTGAGTAGAAATCAGACTTCTCTAGACTTCACCATCTGACAAAATCAGTCCAGAGAGGATGTCAGCTGTGTACCAAGTGGGGACTCTGTAAGCACCCCATTATTTGGGGCAGGTGAGTAATCTCCAGAGTGACTTCTGTGGATGATTTAGGTTCCAAAGGGAAGCACCTGTGGTAGATAAACTAAGTCACATTCCAGGCATTTGCGGGCTGCTCCAAGTTTGGCGGCTCCTTGGCAGCAGCGCACGTGAACCTTGCCCAAACCCCTCCTTGTCTTGTTTCAGCTCCCAGGGAAATGATCCAGGCGCATTCCCTTCCGCTCTCCAGACACTGACATGCGGACACACGTGGGCACCCCGGCTGGCCGGCTCCGAGCCTCGGGGGTGCTTGCCCGCTGTGATTCCTGCCTGGCCTCCGGGGTGAACCAGGTCTCTAATTATCCTGACCAAGTTCCCATTCCAGCGCTCCCCACAGACACATTGTTTCCATTGCCCAGGGCACCAAAATAGCCTCGCGGCCGACAGAGACTCGCAGGCAGCGGTGGCTGACGCAGGACAGAGGCTTGGCGGGGACCACGCTTTTGTGGAAGGTCCTGCAGCCTCCTCAGGAGTGTGTGAGGGCGGGGGCAGAGCAGGGTGGGGGCGCGGGCCAGCGGGCGGCCCCTGGGCTGGGCCAGCCAAGCGGGCCGCTTCTACAGGCGGCCTCTGGAGCCCCAGCTGCACTGGCCACCGCTGGCCGCTGAGCGCACAGCACTCTCTTTCCGAGTAAGTAGATTCACTCTAGCCCCGGCATTCCGGGCCGGTGCTGGCTCTGCGGCCCCCGGCCTGTCTGTGATTATTTGGACAGTAAGCGTGAGCGTGGCAGTGTGTGTGCTTGTGAGTAGGAGCGGAGTGGCGGCGATAGGGCGTGTGTCTGGGCTGGTGTGTTAGCATATGGAACTTTCTAGCATGTGTTCCAGTGCATCAGTGTGTGTGAGAACTTAAAGGTAGGTGGGCACACAGGTGTCACCTGTGTGTGACACACGCAGCTCTGCATGAACTGTGTCTGTGTCCTTGTGTGTGCGGTAGGAGGTTCCATGTGGGCCAAATGAGGGCACATGTGGACGGAGGGCAGATGTGAGTGAGGCTGAGCAGAGCTGGGGGATAAGGAGGGTTACTGAACTCAGATTTTCCAGGCTTGTCCCCAGCCAGGGTGTCTTTTCTGTGCGTCCTGCAGCTTTGGTTTCTCGGGACTGTAAGGGCAAGTCTTTAGAGCCTTTATCAAATACTGGAATGAATGGACCTCTAAATGACCCCAGCTGTCTGGCCAGGGTGAAGAGACAACTTGGAGGGGGACCTCATTCTCCCTTCAGGAGAAAGGGGTGAGCAGGGACACAGCCATGTCCACCCACAAATACTCTCCACTGCCACTGCTAGGTACACACACTCCTGTGTGCACGTCAAACTTACCTGCACTTCTGAGGACATTCACATAAACACACATGAGCAGCATGTCCACCTGAAGTCAGTGACATGATGCCACAGGCACTTACTGTGTAAAGTATATATATGCACAAACACGCATCTCTGGCTTGTTCCCACACACAGTCTCTGGGTCCTCTTTCTAGGTTCCCTTTAAGTTCCCTTCAGCCTGCGTATGGGACCTCGGACAATGTGTCCAAGAAGCTGGTAGCATATGTCTGAAGTCAGGACTGGGGAGGTCAAGCCAGATGGTGAGATCGTGCCTTCCTGAGTCCCCTTTGTTCTGGAGCTGAAGCTGCCCTGGAGCTTGGGACCTCAGAGTCTGGGACTTAGAATCAGTTTTTGTTCTTTTAGGAATGAAAAGGCCAGTCTCACCAGACTGGCTCAGAGATGGGCTCAGCACCTGTACTTTGCTTGAGGCTCTAGTTTATGCTCTGAATCTCCTGAAGCAGATAAGATGGAAGCCTTCCGTCTGTGGGCTGGGGTCCTGCTTAGTAAGAGGGAGTCGAGCAAGGCTGGTGCCTTCTGGGCTTTTGGTTTGATACACCCCTTTGTTAGGTCTCGTATTGGCAGACTGTGCTGGAAAGGCTAGCCTTACCTTTGCCCTCTCCCCTCTTCCAGCGATTATCTGTTCTGGGGATAGAACTTTGTTCTTTCTGAGCTCCTTCCTTTGGGAACAACTGGGGACACATTAATCAGTGCTTGGAAGAGTAGGTGGTGGTGATGGTGTGATGATGGTGGTGGCGGTGGCTTCTAGGCTCTCCCATCCTGGCCATTTTTCTCTGGACAGACTCTAAGATAACTAGATTAAATATGAAACTTTAGTCGAGGAAATTAGAAAGATGACATTGGTTTTCTTAGTGTTTATGGTTTGGCCTAAGGAGTGCCTGAGCTCTCATCCCACCAATGGTGCTAATATGCAGCCGGGAGGAAGATGAGCTTCAGCCTTTTACTGAGGGGATGCTGTCTACTTTCACCTGAACTTATTTATCCTTGGCCTGACTCTTGGGGATGGTTTCATAAGGACAGGCTGTGGTCAGCCAGCAGCCGTGAAGAGTGAAGGTGATGAGGAAAGGAAGTTGGCATGCGTTCCCTAGTCTTCTCTTTTGTGGGGCCCTTATTCACCTTAGGATCCAAGAAAAGACTCTTCCCAAACTGTTTGCACATTTTAAATGAACCAAGTACTTATATCTGCCCATTAGAACTTCAAAGCAATGATCGGAAATCACAGAGCAACAGGGCAAAACTGCTAAGTCAACATAGCTCCAGTTTAAAGAAGTTACATCTGATGATAAAATAATTTTAATGATAACTATACCATTTATTGAATCTTTATTAGATGCCTTATTTCACTTACTTTTAACAATAACTTTATTAGGTTAAGGAGACTGATTCTTGATTCTTGTTTTCTGATGAGGCAATTGAGGCTCAGGCTATTCAAGAGATGTCTCAGGTCTGAGTGCCTTCTGAGCTCATAACATGTGTTTCCCTTGTTCCTCTGACTGCTAGGAAGCTCTTAGTCCATCATCTTACTCCATCCTAATAACAGTGTTCATTGAAACCCTGGCATTGACTTTTGATTTCTGCTTTAATAATTTTATAGTTGTTATTCAACCATATACATCTTTAACTGGAAGCTCTCACACCCTTTGTAGAAAGAAAAAAAAAAAAAAGTGAACAACCAGAAATTAAGTAATCTGATGGTTCTGAGGATGGGAACTGGGTTGTATGGATTTTAGAAGAAATCTCTAGTTTCACGTATTTCATCTGTTTTTCCAACCATATGTCTTAATTTTGACTTCTGAATATTTGGACTCTGATTTGTGACCACATCTCGGGAATTGTCTTCCTAGAGGCCCTGGGAGATAATGCCCCTCTCTGTGCTGGCTCAGACAATGAGGATTATTGAGAATGAATTGGGCCATTGATGAGTGCCTGTTGCTCTGAGTGCTTCAGCTGCCAATTCTTTCCTGTCTCAAAAGCACAAGTGTCTGGATACGTGAAGGAGTTTGACCCCTGCCCTAAACCTGGCCCTGACCTCACAGACGTGGTCTTAGGGACCTTCTGCATGTGACCCCTGCTCAGACTGAGGTCTCTGCTGGGAGGTCTGTGTTTCTTGGATCTCAGCTCTGCCTCCCCCAGTGTGGGCCACACCATCTGTGATCAGGGATGGTCCTGGAGCCAGAGCCCAAATGAAGACCTTGGACTTTGGAGGGTGTAGGGACACACAGGGACTTTGGAGTGTGGCAGGACACACAGCAGCCAGTGTTCACTTCTTTTTCCTTCCCCATGAGGGGGTCTCACATCTGCTAAGTAGTTAGGAAATAATTTGTCACCTCTTACCCGTAAGAGAGTTGGGTCACCGGAGGCACCTGAAGGCAAGGCAGGGCTCCAGCCACATTGCAAAGTTGACGAAACTTCTTATTCACTCCAAGGCTGATTATTTTACCCCACCCAAGGCTATTCATGTTTGAAAGGGGAGCAGCACTGGGTGGGGTGGGGGGGTAATGCTCAGCACTGAAGAATGCTTGGAAGGACTTTCAGGATGGTGGCCTTTCAGCCATTGAGTTGAGATCCTGTTTCTCATATGTATTGACTTACCCTCACTGGTGGCTGTTGCCCACATTCATGACTATTCCTTCCAGAAGCATTTGGTGACAAAGTGGGAAGGAGGAACCATTAACTGAGGCCCTGGCAAATGCCTGGCATTGGGTGACTTGCTGGTAAACTGGTGCAGGTGAGGAGTTTGTTTCTTCCCAGGTTAATGTCATCTCAGAAAGGTAAGACTAAAACTTGTCTCTGCTGAGGACTCTGGTGTTCCCTGAACTTAAAGCTCAATCAGGTAAAAACAGGTTTAAAACCTGGCAAGAGCTTGGGGCAACAGGTCAGAATGTCTGTAGACGAAGGCTTACTCCCAGCTACCAGGTTAATTTAGTGGCTGCTAACAGTCAACGCCTTTAGGCTGTATCTTTTCTTCTATGAAGCCTGTGGAACGGCCCTGTGAGACAGGTTCTATTTTAACGATAGGGAAACCGAAGTACAGCAAGGTTAAATGATTCATCCAAGGTCAGAGCAAGTCAATCTTCTGACTCCAGAGTCTGTGGGGAATGTCCACTTGTGATTCCCCCGGTCAAAGTCTTTGAGAGCTGGGAAATTCTCCCCTGTGGGCCGACTGGGGAAGAGTGAAGGGCCTGCTTTCTGACTGCAGGACCTTAAAGTCATTAGCATCGTTGACCTTTGCAGCTTCAGATGGAGACTGCTGCTCTGTGGAAAGCAAGGGTATGGGTGGGGGAGACCTCCATGGCCCAGCAGGGAGCTCCATTGGCCATGCCTCTACCTCCATCCTTGCCAAGCTCTGGGAGAGCCCTGGATCCTCTGACGATATCTCTAGGCAGACTCGATCCCATTTGGAATTATGCAGTGTCTGTAGGCGTCAGCAGTTTGGCTGGGTAATTGTGTATAGTGTTCACTTTCTGTTGGAGAAATGGAGGTTTTGTCTTACAAACCAAATATCTTGGGTTTGGAAACCATGCGAAATGCAGCCTGTGGTCTGGGAGTGTGGGCTGCATTATGGGTTATGTGTGGTGTTGATTTAAAAGACATGGTCAAAGGACAGAAGGAGTGATGCAGGCCTTCTCAGTGCCTCTGATGGTCAGAGGAAAGCTGTATGTCCTGGCCATGTGCAGAGAAAAGAGCATGGCTTTTACAGTCAGACAACTCTGACTTGAAGCCTCAATTTTTTCATTTGTAAAATGGGCTCCTCAAAATGCAGTGGTGGTGCTGGAATTAGAAGTTTCATTTCACCCAGAAATGGATATCCTGCCTTCTTGTCCCACCTCCTTTTGGGGAAGAACACTGCACTGGTGGGTAAGAGATCTCCAGCTCAGCCTCTGGTCCTGTGCTGTCTTTCCCTCTCAGGTCTCATTTCCTTGTGCACAAAATAGAGGAGAACTAGTTCCTCTCACTCTTTAGTAGTGTTACTATTTTTTAAAGAGAGGAAGGAAAAGAAAGGCGGAAGAAACATCTTTTATTGATTTAGTCGTTCATTTTGTTTTTTCACCCCACCCGGCTCTGAGTCACAAACCCTGGTCTCTGGGCTTTATGTGGTCTGTGCACCAGCATCTCAGCTGCCTGATTTGCAAGGGCATTCGCACCCCCCCCCACCCCCCTGCACCCGCTGCTTTTTTTAAGGATAGTGAAAGACTCTGAAGTGAGGGAGCTCTCTTGAAAGATGCAGGAAATTTCAGTCACTGTCATTTAGTCATTTATGTCTAGATATTAATTGAGATCCTATATGTGTCAGGACCTGTGCAAAGCAATAGCACACAGGTGCATAGGGAATATTCTGGTCTTCAGGAAGCAGTCAGAGTATTCGGCTAGACCCATATATGTGACATCATCATAGCAGTGGTGGACGTATTGTTGCAGAAGAGGAAGGATGGCATCTCCATCAGGGGCCATCAGAGAGGTTCAGGGTTGAAAATTCTTGATTTGAATCTTGAAGTTAACACAGAGTTGCCAAGAAGAGAAGAGGGCATTTTAGGCCAAGAGACCTGCACTCCACTGAGGCACAGGAGCGATGTCTAGTGTGGTAAGTGTGGGGAACTCAAAGCAGTTAGTACAACTGGGGTGTGTAATGTGGGCGGCCGATGATGAGAAATGAGATGCGGAGCTTTGCAAAGGGCTGTTGCTATCCGTCGGTGGGCCTGGCTGGCTGTGTGTGGGTTTTCATCATGATGGCTCTGGGCAGCCACTGAAGTATTTTAAACAGGGGAGGATCATGGTTGGTGCTGGGTTCACTCATTTTCATTCAGAAAAATATAAAAACACACAATATTTATGTCACTTTTAATTCTGATATCTTATCAAAGTAATGGAAATTTGCAAGGATTTCCCTCTTTACCCATAATTTTATTCCTTAATTGATTATAGAATGCTTCACCTATTTTGTTATCATTTCTCTCTCCAGCAATAGAAAAATACATTATTTTTGTTATTTTTATGCATGTATGTTAATTGTCTATATAATCTATGTCATTTTATTATATTTTAATTACCTGTATATATGCATATAAAATATTCATATTTCTGATCAATGTAAACTAGAGGTACGATGTCTCTTCACCTTGAAATATTTGAGTGTGCGTTTCCTTAAAACAAGGACATTCTTTTACCATAGAACAATTCTGTCCCAATAATATCTTTGTGGCATTCTTGTCTCCCTTGCCTTTTTCAGGATCCTGTCCACAGACTGCATTTAGTTGACATGTCTCTTTAGTTTCCTTTAATCCAGAGAGATTCTTCTTCATCATTTTTGACCTTTACAATTTTTTTTTTTTAGTAGTACAGGCCAGTTATTATGTTGTATATCCCTTAATTTGGCCTTGTCTGATGCTGCATGATTGGATTCAAGCTATGTGCTTTGGGAAAACCACAGAGAAGTGAGGTTTTCTTACCAGCAAACGGTATGTGGGCATTGGTCCCAGTGTTGGGGATAGAAGCCTTTGTCACTTCCTTAAGGTGATGTTCACCATTTTCTCCACAGTTAAATGACTGTTTTTCCTTTGTAATGAATAAGTAATTTGTGGAGAAATACTGTACATTTAGGTAAATGTCCTGTTCCCCATCAAACATTTACTCACTATCCTCTTTGCTATCCTTGAGTCCATTTCTTCTATATTTATTTGCTAACAGTCTATTGTAAGAAAGAACTTTCTCTTCTCTCTTCCTCCTCATTCCTCCATCCTTTCCTCTTCAGGTATCTGAGATCTCCTGGAATCTCCCTTCATCATGGAACTTCACAAGATACAGAGCTGGCAAACACTCTTAACACTTCTCTCCCTCAAAGTCCGTATCAATCCATCTTTGAATCTTGTTGATATTCTCTTGTAAATCTCTCTCAGAATCTGCCACTTCTCTCCATCTCCACCAGCATCATCTTAGTGCAAGTTGCCATTTTTCTCCTTCTGGAGTCCCACAGAGCCAAGCCCACCTCCTGCTCTCTCCAGTTTGTTCATGCAGCAACCAGAGCGCATTTCGAAAAACAACTGGTTTCTTGTCATTAATCTTCTTTAACTACTTCTGTTGTTTCCTACTCATCTTACGATAAACTCTTTAATAAATCCTGTGAGGTCTTTTTGGTCTGACCTGTGTGACAGCGTCTACATCTTCCTACCCAAATCTCTCCTGCTCTTCTTCTGCCACACTGGCCTCTTCACAGTCGGTTGGCTTGTTAGGTTCTCTCCTGCGCATAATTTTTGCATTTGCTGTTCCTCTGCTTAGAATACTCTTCCTTCATGTCTTCACTCACTGAATTCCTAATTATCTCTTGTGGCCCAGCACAATTGTACCTTCTATGACCTGCAAAATGAAGTAAAATTCCCTTGGATAAGGTTTTAAAATACTTTGTGCTTTACATATTTGCAATTTTGCATTTATTTGCAATTATTATGTGATAACCCATGTTGATTTTTCCTAGTTGGCGATGAACTCCATGAGGTATAGGACAGTTATGTCTGGTTTAGCTCATTACTTTATACTGACAACTAGCATGTTACTGATACGTATTTGTTGGATGAATGAATGAATGAAGTTTTGTCAGCTGAGAAACCAGATAAATAAAATTCTAGGTGAATAAAATTCTAGAATTCAGTAGTATTCTAAAGGAGAAATAGACTTGGAAATGAAGATAATAATTCATTTTGGGACATGCAGCATTTGAAATGCCTATCAGAGCTTACCAACTTCTGGGCATAAAAAATGAGACTGCCACTCAGGAGCTGGTGATATGTGATATCTAACTCCTGGATGATTGTAAGGAGCTCCCTGGAAGAGGGGGCTGAGTCACATGAAATTCCTAAACCATAGCTTCTTCATCTTTCTCCCTCCCTGGTTTGTAGGTGATACAGGAGATCTGAAGCCTCCAGGTGTCCATAACTTGACTCTCTCGTTGCTTATATGAAGGATCCTTACAAAATCTATGAGGGTTCTTTAGAGTTTGAGAGTTATGGCATGATTCACATTGGTCAGGAACTGCTAGTATTCCCACCCCTGAGATTGTACTAGACAGGTCTGAAAGAGAATGTTACTAAGTCCAGTGAGTCGTTCTTGCAATGATGTTATTAATATTAGAACAGAGAGCCCATTCAGTTACTCTGGATTGCTCTCTTACATTTCTCATTCATTTAATTACCCATTTACTTCAGTCACTAACCCACCCACCCATCCACCAACCTGTCAATCCACAAATAAGAATTTATGTTGGATATGGAGCAGGACTCAAGACTGATGAGTCACCCTTAACCCTCTTCTTTATCCCTCTTTCACATGATCCTCACTGACCAGAGTACATGTGAGGAGGCATTTCAGGTGTAAAGTGTCACATGCTGGTTGAATTTTGGACTATGTGTGATTGCAGAGTGTTAACAGGGGGAGAAGGAGACCAAACACTGCCAGACTGATTGCTCCTCTTGTCTCATGTTCTGCTTTTCTAGTGTCCCAATCCCAATTTTTGGTGGTGAGTTTAGGAATTAGGGTCTTTGATCACATAGATAGAAGGTGACCAGTAGTGAGTTCTACAGAGGTGCTTGGGGCTCAGGCCTGAAAGGGAAAGGGAAACAGTTCCTTCTTAGTCTCAGAGTAGAAAAGAGGATGCCTTTGTTTTTTTCTGTATTTTTGCCAGTAATGCCCTTTTAACCCTGTGAAATTTTCAGAGAAGCTGGGGGAAGGGTAGGAGAGCAGGATTTTAAAATGTGGCATTTAGAAAGCAAGCACTAGACTTATCTTGACCCTGCCCCTCGACAAGCTGCTCTTTTGGTTCTCTGAGGTTCACCATTTACAAAAGAGCCCCCTAGAATGTGTGCTGTCCATCTGTCATGACATCGGACGGGACTGGAATGGAGCAGACACAGGACAATGGCAGTCACATCAGATAAGAGCATCTTGGAAGGATGCCTGAACATGCCAAAGATCCAAGTTACAGACTCATTCACTTATTAACTCCCCCCTCCCTCCCTCATTTATTCAACAACTATCTACTTAGCACCTACTATGTGCATTGTTTCACGCATTTGAGACACAACAATCTGAAAAACAGATTGTAGGATTTGCTTTCTGGTTGACAAGACAGGCAGTACATAGGTTGATATGTGGTACATAAAACTGTGCTGAATGCTGTGGAGAAATATAAAGAATGGTAAGGGAGTTCCGAAAGGTGGGAGGGAAAATTTATACAGGGTCAGAAGGTTCTCTCTGATAAACAGATATTTCAGCAGAGGCCAGGGGGAAATGAAAAGGCAAGCTACACAAATATTTGGGGAAAAGCAGTCTTATAGAAGAGTAAGGCAAAAGTATGTCAAAGAAGAGTTTGAAGTTTAACATCACTGGTATGAAATGAGTGTTGAGGAGTTAGGTCAATGCAATAATGGAAGCCAGATCATGAAGGCTCTTTGGTTTTTAATCTGAATGATGTGGGTGGACATTGGAAGGCTTTAAGAAGAGCCATGATCTGCTCTGGCTGCTCTGAAGACAATAGATTGTTGGGGGTAAGGAGGGGACTTGGTTAGAAGTCTATTGTTCTAATGGAGATGAGCGATGGTGGCTGGGACCAACGTCCAATTTCATTCATTTATTCATTTCACTGTTTATTCTACCACTATCCATGTGACACTGCCTATGTGGGAGGCCCTTCATCACTGCTCATCCATTCCTTCCATTCCTCTGAGATCTGTCCAGCTATCTTCACTGTTCTATTAACAAGTCTTTACTCATAACGTGTAGAGGATTATGACAGAAGCTGGTGGATATGGCTTGTTTTTTCTTGGGACTTTAGCCCTAGCAGGGCAAGTGTACCCATAAGAGATCACCAGACAGTTATTTATAAAACTAAGCAGACCCTGGCAAGTCCAGGATGAATGACGTCACTTCAGTATTCTAGGTGTCTTGTGGTAGGGGAGGTATCCGAGTAAGCTGCCAGGAGGAGTCCTGATGATTGGGGACAGCAAGTCGGTCCTAAACAATGGTAGGGAATGTGCTTTAAGGCTTGAATATAAGGCACATTTTGGGGAGTATAAGGTGGGGATGCTAAAAGACAGGAGGGATTGGAAAGGAGTCTGGTGAGTTATGCACACTCCTGGCTAAGGACTTCAGACCTGAGTTGACAGAGGCACTGGGGAGTTACAGCAGGTTCTACTTAGCACCTACTAAGTGACATGCTTTGTTTTAGGCACTGGAGACACAGCAAGGTTAAAAAACATATGCCCTTGTAGGATGTGCACAATGAGGGCTGTCTTTTAAGAGGCTGGAACTCCCATCAGAATAAGGTTAGACAGACCAGAAGCTGGGAGGCCAGCAACGAGATAATGGCTTTGTGTACGTCTTCTTGGCCTTATAATCATCAGGGACCCTGCGGAGGGGTGGTACTAAGAGGCATAGCAGGCAGGGATGCCATGATGCGGGAGCTCTAATGGCTAACAGAAGCAGCCAGTGATGTGAGTGGCTGTCACCCCATATGTCTCCTGTAACTAGAAGCCTCCTTTGAGCAAGGAACACGGAACAGCTGGATTCTGTGCTAAGCAGGTTGAAGAAAAGATTTTAAGTGTGTCCTCTGACCATGAATAACTCTTTTAGAAGTTTCTGAGGAGCTGAGGGGGTCACTGGCTTGTAGGAACATTAGATTTAGATTAGGAGTCATCTCATACAGTCTTCTCTTAGAGACGGGGACTTCAAGGCCAGAAAAGAAGTGTAAATTGTCCAAGGCCATAGAAATCACATGTAGCAGAGAAAGGTCAAGTATTTATTTGAACTCATATTGGAGGAATTACTGTTTTATTTAATTATGCATTTATATCTTTCTTTCAATGGAAGAGGAAATTCTAAGAGAAAACATTGTTTATTCATTTACTTCTCTATCATCTAGCAGGGGTCCGATGCAGAGCAGATGCCCTTTTGACCCAGACCAAAGCTGATATTAGACTGGTGTCTGAGCAGGCCAGATGTGGGATCAGAAAGAGCTGCCTGTGGAGGCGGGTGAGGCCTGCTCCAGATCCCTCGTGCTCTCATATGGCCTGGCCTGTGGCCATTTATCCCTCCATTATACTCAGTGCTCTTGGCAAAGCCTCTCGAAGACACATGAATATGAATGAGTAAAGGGGGCTGTAGTCACAAAGGGGCTTGTTAAGAGGGAGAGAAGGCTGGTGTGGTGAGAGGCTAGGGTATCTCGTGCTTGAGGTCCTTATGGGAGAGAAAGTGTCTGCAGAGCCCCAGAAAGCAGCCCGTAGGGTGTCACAGCCTTCAGGTGGGTACCTGGGATGCACATTTGGAGCTTAGATCCAGTGTTTGGTCTAACCTGAGTCTAGGTCCTGAGGAATTTCACCAGATTCACTTATTTGCTCCCTTACTATGCCCTCCAAGAAGCTGAGGGCCACTTCTTTAAGAACAGGTCCTCTTCTTGCCCTACAATATGTAGAAGCCTGTGACTTAGCAGTAGGTGTTTATCCTTTGACAGCCTCCATTTCTACCTTTGGGGTTCTGTTGGGGAGGAAAAATGATGGAGACAATTTTCTGAAAAGTCAGAGGCATTTGGGCCATAGTTACTGCCAGTTCAGTCCAGCATCTGCATCAGTGCCAGATGGGTAACTGGTTCTTAAGCTCTTGGTCAGTACCAAGTTAGCAGCGGGATTTCCACATGGAGGGAACTGAGTTATATTCATGAGCAAACTGAACTTATAGACACAGGAATATAAGTAACCCCCCAGTTCAGCATCTTCAGTGATGTTCTGGAGAAGGCATTGTAATTGTGGGGGCAATATGCTCTCCAAGATAGTGGTGGCACCAGGCCAGTTTTCGATAGAACCAGAGAGGGAAGGAAGAAAGAACTTGATTTCTAGTCTAGGGTCAGCTACCGTTTAGCTCTGTGGCTTGGAGCAAGTCTTTTGCCCTCTCTAGGCCTTGTGATTCCCTTCTCATTCACTTCAGGGTTAGGAAAAATTCCCGTGGATCTGTTTTCTGACAGTCCAGTTTTCTTGCTTGATTATAACAACAGTAATTTTGATTAGGACTCTAGCTTCCAGATTTCTGTTCTAGTCTAGGGGTCGTTTTTCACTTTGCTTGAAATTCTGCTGTTAGAGATTCATTCCTTGGCTATTTTAAAAGATTTTTTACTTCTGTAGACCGCATTATCTAAATTCTTATTTTTATGACTTCATATAGAGATATAAAGCAGTGTCATTCCATTATTAGATTTCTGTACTTATAATAACTGTACCAAGTAATCAAAGATAGATTATCATCTCCAGTTTGGATATAAGAAAGGAGGCCCAGAGAAATCAAGTAACAACGGAGCTTGCAAAGTTAGTACTGGCATTGCTGAGATGAGCCTGCGAGTTTCTTGGCTGTTGGTTTGCATTTTTCTGTGTCACTGAGTTTGGGAAGGGATTCCTAATCCCCATGCATACCATGGGGATTGAGGTGTTGAGCACGTGGGAGAAGTATCCAGAGGAGACCACCTCCTGCACATATCAGTATCATGTAAGCTTGAATTGTTCTTAGCCTTGGACAGCCCCACTGAACTTGGGCACATGGGAGGGACTATGTTGGCCCCTGTGCCCAGGTCTGCAAAAGATCTGCTTTCATCACCGTCTGTGCTGTCATCTACCACAGACTGTTTCACCAAGGTGGTGGGTATTTAGCCAAGTGCAGGTTTTTCTTTTCCTATTTCTTTCTTTCTCAGCTTTATTAAGATATAATTGACATATAACTTCATATAATTTTAAGATGTATAATGTAATGATTTGATATATATTTTTACTGTGAAGTGATTACAGTAAAGCTGATTGACACTTTCTTCACCACACAGATACCTCCTGTGTGTGGTGAGAATATTTAAGTTCTACTCCCCTAAGCAACTTTAAAATATACAGTATTGTTAACTCTAGTCATGGGCTAACCATATTTCTTTGAGACAAAATTGGGATGGGAATTTTGGGGCCCTCAACAGACAGAGCCTGGGGCAACTCAGCTTCCCCTTTTGCCCCACATTACAGGTGAATCTGTATATTAAAAACAGGACAAAATAGACAATTGGTAAATATGAAAAGAAATGTTACTGTCTCATAAAAAACAGTATGTATGGTCAGCCTATGCAGTCATCATGCTTACATTAGAGCCTCAGAACGTATTCATCTTAAAACTTTGTACCCTTTGACCAACATCTTCCCATTTCAACCCACCTCCCCACCCCACACCCCAACACACACCTCTGTTTCTATGAGTTTGGCTATTCCATAAGAAGTGAGGTCATTGCAGCATTTGTCTTTCTCTGTCTGACTTATTTAACTTAGCACAATGCCCTCATGTTTCATATTTTCACAAATGTCAGGGTTTCCTCTTTTTTATAGCTGCATAGTATTCCATCATAGGTATCATTCCATCATACATGTTATTTATATCATATATACACACACCTATACATGTTATTTCCATGTCTTGCCTATTGTGCATAATGCTGTAATGAACATGTGAATGCAGATATCTCTTCAAGAATGTATTTTAATTTCCTTTGTATATATACCCAGAAGTGGGATTAATGAATCATAAAGTTGTCTTATTTTTAACTTTCTGAAAAACCTTCATACTGTTTCCCATACTGACTGTACCAATTTGCATTTCTACCTGTAATTCACAAGGTTCCTTTTTCTCACATTCTCATCAGCACTTATTGTTGTCTCTTGTCTTTTAGATTAAGCATGTGCTAGCTTTTTTCTTTTGGATAATAGCCATTCTAACAGGTGCAAGGTGCTCTATGATTATGGTTTTGATTTGCATTTCTGTGATAATTAGTTATGTAGAGGACGTTTTCATGTACCTGTTGGCCATTTGCATGTCTTCTTTGGAAAAATTTAAGTACTCAGACCATTTTTAAATCAGATTTTTTTGTTTTTTGTTTTTGTTTTTGCTATGGAATTATATGAGTTCTTTATATACTTTGGGTTTTAATTCCCTGTCAGATATAGGATTTGCAAATATTTTCTCCCATTATATATGTTGTGTTTCCATTTTTTTAATTGTTTCCTGTGCTGTAGAAGGCATTTTAGTTTGATGTTTACTTTTCCTTTTGTTTCCTGTTCTTTTGATGTCATATTCAAAAGTTATTGCCAAGGCCAATGCCAAGGAACTTTTTCCCTAAGCTTTTTCTTTTCTAGGAGTTTTATGTTTCATATCTGACATTTAAACTTTAATTCATTTTGAGTTAATTTTTTAAGTTGTATAAGATACAATTATTCTTTGAATGTGAATATCCAATTTTCCCTATAACGTTTATTAAGAGACTATCCTTTCCCCTGAGTGCTATGTGCTCTTGACAACCTTGTCAAAGATTATCATATATATGAGTTTATTTCTGGGCTCTTTATTCTGTTCCACTGGTTTATTATGCTAGTATCATACAGTTTTGATTACTATGGTTTTATAATATAGTCTCAAATTAGGAAGTGTGATACCTCCAGCTTTGTTTTTCTTTCACAATATTTCTTTGCTTTCTCAGGCCTTTTGTGATTCCATATGAATTTACGGTGTTTTTTGAAAATTCTGTGGAAAAAATGATATTGCAATTTTGATTGGGATCGCAACGAATTTGTAGATAACTTTGGGTAGTATGGGTATTTTAATGATACTAATTTTCTTTCCTATGAACATGAAATATCTTTCCATTTGTCTTTTTCAATTTCTTCCATCAATGCTTTTGGTTTTCAGTGTATAGATCTTTCATTTTCTTGATTTTTTTCTTAAGTATTGTATTCTATTTGATACTATTGTAATGGGATTGTTTTCTTTATCTTCAGATTGTTGTTAGTGCATAGAGAGGCAAATGCTTTTATATGTTGATTTTATATTTTGAAACTTTATTGAATTCTTTTGTTATTTTTATTTTTGGGGTATATTATTACTTTGTAATAGTGATGCCTTTTATTTATTTTTCTTGCCTAATTTCTCTAATCAAATCTTCTGTTGAATAGAAGTGACAAAAATGGGCAGCCCTGTCTTCTTTATGATTTAGAGAAAAAACTTCCAATCTTTCACCACTGAGCATGGTTTTAGCCGTGGATTTATCATATGTGGACTTTATTATGTTGAGTTATGTTACTTCTATGCCCAATTTGTTGTGCACTTTTTTTTATGAAAAGGTGTTGAATTTTGTCAAAGGATTTTTCTGCTTCTATTGCATTTATTTAGATGATCATAAGATTTTATCCTCCATTCTTTTAATGTAGTGTATCACACTTGTTGATTTGTGCCTGTTAAAATGTCCTTATATCCTAGAGATAAATCCCACTTGATTATGTCAACAAAAATCTATAGTGCATTAAAAAAATCATACGCCAGGTCTTAATTAATATTCCCTTTCTTCGTTTCATAAGCTTTTCCATCTCCTTGTCCCAGAGATGGACTGATATTTTCTATCTGTGAATGGTAACTCTTAGAGCAGATCTTTTAGTTGTTTCTCTCTAGTTAAAACTAGCCAGATCCTTGCTCTGGGCAAGCAGGAACCTCAGGTGCAGGAGTATGTAGACAAAAAGAACTTTCTTTTCATATAACAGGCAAAAATAATAGTAGGCATCCTTTATACCTCCCCTGCGCCCATCCTACCCAGTTAACTTTTGCTTATAATTTGGGAGGTGCATGTGAGCTCTGACTCTGTCTTTCTCTCTGTTTCTTCCTTCTGTGTTTCATTAATATTTTTTTTCACATTTACGTTGATCTATTTTGTGGATCGTTATTCAATTCTTTAAATGCATTCCAGTGTTAATATTACATTGGATTTACTATTTGAAAATGAGTCTTGGCACATCCTGGTGGTATAACAAGTCAGTCACCTCCAGAGTACCACAGCTCACGTACATTCCAAGGACCCAGGTTTGCATCCCAGCTCCAGGGGGAACAACCAATGTGAACAACTAAATAAAATTAAAATAACATGCTTCTTCCTCCTCTCTCTGCCTGTCTGCCTACCTAATCGCCTTCATTCCTGCCCCTAACTTTCTTTTAAAAAAGGAAGAAAAAAAGAAAAGAAGTCTTGTTATCTGGTGGGAACAGTCCTCCCAATTTCTTCTTCATTTTCAAGAGTAATCTTGGTCATACTTTTCAGAGTTAATTCATTAAGTTCTGAAAAGAAAATCCTGTGGGAATTTGATTGGGATTACATTGAGTCTGTAGAGTTTATAGTGAATTGACATTTTCCTGTCCATATGAATGACATATATCATCATTTATTTTAGCCTTCCTTAGTTTCTTTTAATAATATTTTGAAATTTTTCTCATTAAGGGATTTGCATATTTTAAGATTCATTTTTATGAACTTTATATGCTTTTGTTAATGCCTTCCTTTCTAAATTTCATGTTATATGTTAGTGTTGGTGTCTAGGACTAGACTTTTGTATATTCATTTCCAGCCAACTTCCTAAGCTCTTTTATGAATTAAAATAATTTATTTGTAGATACCTTTGGGTTTCTACATTGACAAATGAGGAGGACTTGCTAGCTTGTGCTACATTTTTATTTTTATAAGAAAAGAGGAAGATATCATGTTTGGGAAGACAGAGCTATGGCGAGTTAACTTGCCAAGTGGATAGTGGGTTTGTGTTTGGTGGGACCAGTCCTGTGTGCGTTGTGTGGCTGGGTAAGCAAACTGATTTCAGTCTCTGGTCACCCCTTTGGCTGTGTGCTCTTCTGTATAGGCAGATGTGGCAGTCCAGTGGAAATCATATCAACTGCAAATAATGGCAGTTTTGTTTCTTTTCATTCTTACACATTTTTTTTTTTCTACACTAGCCAAGATCTGTACTACAATAATGAATAGAAGTTGGTGGGAGCTGGACATTTTTATTTTGTTTCTGATCTCACAGGAAATGCTTTCAACATGTCATCATTAAATGTGTTGTCCCTAGTATATTGTTTTCTTCCTAGATGCACTTTAGTTAATTTAAGAAAGGATTCTTGCATTTCAGCTTGCTAAACGATTTTATTATTAAAGGATGCTGAATTTTATAAATTTACTCTGTCTACTGAGATGATCATAAGGTTTTTCTTCTTTAGCCTGTTAATATAGTGAACTTCATTAATCGATGTTATAGTGTTAAAACAATCACGTATTTTTAAACTAAATCAACTTGGCCATGATGTATTAGCCTTTTCATATATGGCTAGATTCTGTTTACTAATGTACTTTTACATGAGATTGGATTCTCTCTTTCTCTTTCTACCTATACATGTGTATGTACATATATGTAATATAGATACCCTATTGTGATCTTGTTTAATTTCAACACCAAAATTATGACTCTCTCAAAAATAAATTGAAGTGTATTTTTTTTTTTATTCTCTAAGAGTTTGGGTAAGGTTATTTTTCCTTTGAATGTCAGAAAATTATCTGTGAATTTCTCTGTGTCTGATGTTTTGCTTATGGGAAGATTTTTAGCTATTTATTTATTCAGTGGTTATGGATCCATTTCTTTATGAGTCAATTTTGGTAAATTTTATATTTCTAGGAATTCATTAATGCTTTTAATGATATTGCATAATAGTCTTGCCCATATAATATTATCCATAACTTTCTTTGATCTCTGCTGCATTTGTAGCAATAAACTCCTTTTATTGCTGATATTGACTATGTGCATTTTCTTTTAAATATTTTTCTGATCTTACCAGCAGTTTGTCTATTTTATTTGTGTTCTTAAAAACTAACTTTGGCTCAGATCATTTCATTTGTGTGTATATTTTATATTGTATTTTTGTTGTGGTTTGCTTAATGTTTGCTCCTCTCAGAATTATTTTTCTTCTGCCACTTAGAATTATTCCCCTCCTCTTAAAAAATTTCTCATGTGAGTAGAATTTGGAAATTCTTCTAATTATCAGATTTTCTTCTTTTATAACTTAAGACTTTTATTTTTATTTTAATTCTACCTATCTGTATACTAAAAGATTTTTATGTGGATATTTTCACAGTATTCACATTTTTCTGAATTTTCTTATACGATCTTCTTTGATCTATGATTTGTATGGTTAAAATACCCAAAAGTATGGAGTTATTTTTATTGGGGAGGAGATAATAATCTTTAAGATACCAATATTTGAAATTTGCTGAGGCTTATTTTAAAATTTAGACTCTAATCTCTTTTTATAGTCTTTATTGTCTTTATGCATTTAATTACAAATTACTAATATTTACATCTACCATACAATTTTTCCATTTGTTTGCCCATATCTGTTTCTTTTCTTTTCTTTTAAAAATTTAATATATATCAAGGTAGCTTTGATTTAAAAATAATATAAGCCCAACATTCATCAAATATATGACAACACACCCTGATACCACCAAATTACCAACATTTCTTTGCCACTGTCCATTGGACCCCACCACCACTTGCTCCCACCCTGCACACCTTGTCCGCTGATAACCTCAGTCCCATTCATGTTGTCACAAGTGACAGGACTTCATATTTTTTAGGGCTATGTAGTATTCCATTGTGTGTGTATATACCACATCTTCTTTATCCATTCATCTAATGGTATTTAGTTAGGTTTCCCATTCTTGCTGATGCAAATAATGCCACAATAAACATGGGATGTTTATTTATATATTTCTATATTTCTGTCTACATATCTCTATATATGTACATATAGATATTGATATCTGTGAATTAGTGTTTTCATTCTTTTTTTGGGAGAGTCGTAAATACCCAGGAGAGGAATGACGGCCTCATTTGTGTTTTCTATTCTCAGTTTCTTAGAAAAATCTCTATATTGCTTTCCATAAAATTTGTACAATATGCACTCCTAACAACAGACACTAGTCATTTTAAAAACTTATTCATGAATCCTTGAAAAGAATTTGTTTCTGATAAGTTGAATGTAATGTTGTATTCGTAAACATTAATCAATTGTGTTATTAAAGTTTCTAATATCCTTAGTGATACTTTTCCTGCTTGATCTATCAAGGAATGTGTTGGAATTTCCATCTGTGATTCTAGATTTGTTCATTTCTTTCTGAAGTTTGATAAATTTTTACTTTGTTGATCTAAACCTTATTACTAAGTGCATCATCATTGTTATATCTTCTTGATAGGCT
Source organism: Solenodon paradoxus (assembly GCA_004363575.1). Lineage (NCBI taxonomy): Eukaryota > Metazoa > Chordata > Mammalia > Eulipotyphla > Solenodontidae > Solenodon > Solenodon paradoxus. The sequence continues at coordinate 112,010 of RJWH01002252.1, read as the reverse complement.
GAACTTTTAATTTTTATGTAGTGAATCACTTCATCTCTATAGTGTTATTGTCCTAACCTTTGTATTTGTTTTGTGTTACATTAGCACCAGAATTTTTTAGATAAATATCTCTGTGGTGTATCTTTTGTATACTTTAATTTGAAGCTGCTGTGGGTCTTTATATTCTAGGAATTTTTCTTGTAGCCAACACTTCTCTCTCTTCCTCTCTCTCTCATAATTTTTGCTGACTTTTGGCTATTTTAGTTTGTTTTCCTTACAGTGATTATGATTATACATTGATACTGTCCTCTTCATACTCCTTTTTTAATTTTTTGGATTGTTTTTCCTTTATTTAATAATTTCCCCTACACCCATTTCAAGGATAATTGCTATTTCTTTATTAGTGTAAATTTTTAGTTGTTTAAATACTATAGCATGAATAGTAACCTACTATGGATAAAGTCGATTTAATTCTATTTTTCTGCTTTCAAAACAAAAGAACCTTAGAACACTTCAATTCATTTCAGTCATCTGAATTCGGAATTTATATACAATATTTTAGATTTATCTTTTTTCCTTATCCTACAAATGATAAATTGATTCCTTTAGTCAAGGTTCATTTGGGTTTACTCACATAGTTACAAGAAAATTTGCTCTTAATTTTTTCTTGTATTTAAGACCTCTCATCTGGATTACATTCTTTCTGCCTGAAATTCCTTAGAATTTCCTTTAGTGTGGAATTTTAACTTGTTTAAAAATATTTTCATTTCACCCTTATTCTTAAAACATGTTTCTTTGGATCTAGACTTTCAGAGTGATTATTTTCTGTAATCAGATATTTTCCCATTGTCTGCTGACTTTCATCACTGCTATTAAGTGGTCACCTGTCTCTTTTTTCCATTTGGTTGTTTTTAGAAGTTTCTTTGTCCTTGATATTCTTTTAGTCTTATGAGTTGTCTAGGGTGTGTATAGCATTTGTATTTTTCCTGCTTGGGATTCATTGAGATTCTTGGATTGAAAAGTTGTTTTATCTTTCAAAAATTCTGGTACATTTTCTTTCACTATTACTATAAAATCACTTTTTCCATTATTGTTTTTCTTTCTCCCTTTGGAAATCTGGTTAAATACTTGTTAGACTGCATACTCTATTCCTTAGCTCTAGTTTGCTCTTATTTTCTCTCCTTGTCTCTTTGGGCTGCATTCTGGATATTTTTGTGGTTGTTGTTCTAAGTTTTACTGCATCAACACCTTCTGTAGCTGTGAGTCCAATGGGTTTTTCATTTTCATTATTATAGTTTTAGTTATAAATGTTATATTTGATTATTTCTCAAATCTGCTTAGTCAGATGTTATAGTTTTTGTTCCTTAAAAATGTTTCCAAGATTTCTTTTAATTTCTTGAAGCTAAATTATCTAATTGGGTACCCCTTTGCCCCAACCCCAGGCAATGTGAATTCAGGCCACTAACCTATCTGAAGGTCGTCTTGTGGTCATTAATTCTCAACAGAGATTTTACTTCCCTTTTCCAACCCCAAGGGCAAGACAGACGACTTTCTTGCTCATCAACTAAAAATCAGATGCTAAAAATAATGGCACGATATGGAGTGCCTTAAAGAAAAGGTATAGTCTTTACCTCACTCTGGTTACTCGTTATTTGCCTTAGCAAATTATTAAATCTCTCTGGGTTTTCATTTTCATATCTTTAAAACGGGGATAATAGTACTGGTTATTTTGTATCTTTCTGAAACACAAATGAATTTATTTATGTGAAGCACTTAAAAGGGTGCTTGGCATACCATTAAGTGCCCAGTACCATATTTCACTGAATTTGAGATGCCATAGATTGTAAGATGCCTTGTTACTTCATAAAGAAGAAAATATGCGTCCAATTAACCTATGACACAGTGCCAAATTGCCATTGACTGAAACATAAATCCCAATTTCTCATGTTAAACTATGAAAAAAAAAGCATTTTAGAGACTCTTGACTATAGTAAATTTTAGCTATTATTATGAACAGATGTCTATGAGCAGGCAAGGTAGTGGTTGAAAACAGAATCTCAGTCTCAGAAATGACACAATTCAAATATTTGTAGGTTTTTGTTCCCTTCCACCTTCACTTTACCAAGTAGTATCCTGACTGTGTTTTGCATGAACTAGAGTCAATGTCCAGAGGGCTAATTGTCATCTCTTGCAAGATAGAGAAAGAAGGGGGGGAAATTTCAGGAGAGATCTGTATCTAGCACACTTGTGGGTACTTTAAATATTGCATTTACACTACTTCTCACAATTAGTCACATTTATTAAGGTTAGTTGCTGTAACAAACCCCTCATATATTAGTGGCTTAATTTAGAAATATCGATATAATAATTACTTTGAAATGCTATTTAAATAAATATTATACTTCTTGCCTACCCCGTAGACTGATGTGGTTTGGGAGGTTCTACTCCAAATTGTGACCCAAGCCCAAGATGCATCTTCTTCCATCTTTGACTTTGACATCATGGCTTTCCAGTTGTTCTGAATCACTCAACAGGGAAAAAGAGGAAATTAGAGGAAATATAGTTAAACCAAACTTTCTGCTAGAATAACACTTAAAAGTATTCAAGACCCAACAGTCTTTAATACTAGGTTACTTTTTACAGAGAGAAATTACTATAGGTTAGGTGGTTGTAGAAGTCCTCCCAGATGAGGTAGTATTAGAGATGAGTTCTGAAACATTAGTATTATCTGGTTATATTAAAAGAGAATTGAGGGGATTTCAGTCTGGATGTGTTGTGATGCCATGGCCAGTGGATAGGATTATGGAGAGCAAGATGGTTCTGGAGAACTGTGGCACACTATGGGGTAGTGCTAATGTGTATTGAACTTCTATTCTGTGTTAGACACCATGTAATGCATTAATACACTATTTGGATATGACAGTGACATGTGGTTTATACAACATAAAAGAGCCTTGATAAAAGACAGCATTCTGTGGATAGGCTATTTTTCTTGTTTAATCAACTCTGTGTCCCAATTAATTAACTCAAACAGTCATATGTGGACCATGTACTTGATTCCATTCCCCAAGATAAAGGATCTTCTATGTGATCATATTATAGCAATGAGAGTAGGATTTGTTGAGAATGATTATAATTGTGCTCAAACTCTGGATTATCCTATTTATAAACTGTGACCCTAAAGTGGGTTTCTGCTTCCGTATTTGGTTCCTTTTATTAATGAGCTGGTGAGAAGTCTTCATCATTGTGATTGAGCCAAAATTCTCGTTCATTCTGGATTCTCCTTCGAATGCCTCATACTATTTTGGGCACATAAAGTAAGAACTGGGTTGTTAATAGTTTCTTTAGGAGCAGTGTTGTTCATCACAGAAAATGTCATAGTGTTGCTGTTTGTGCTCATTCAAAGCATGATCTCTATGTGCTAGGTCTTCATCAAATTCTACAGATGGATCTTTTTCTTTCCAATGTATCTAATATATTCTTCTTTTTAAATCCCCGTTAGCGGGAAGCAACTCTTTGTGCCTGAGTTCTGGGCAGGAAATAAATATTTTATTGGGTGCAAATGTAGATCTCATGAGACTTCTTGGGTAGCATTCTTAATTAGCCCCCAGATCAAAGTCATTTATGGTATTATGATTACACTGACCCTTAAATATCTGTTATGTAAACTACATGATCTTATGAGATTCTAACAATAACCCTGAGAGTAGATTCTATTCCTATTTTACAGATGAAGAGGCTGGATCAGAGAGACCTGGTAAGAGGCAGAACTAAAATTGAAATCCCAATCCTGAACTCATGAAGTTCCATGATCTCATCATGCTACTTTCCAAATACTGTTGAGCAAATTCTAGTTTGGAGGATTTGGAGAGATAATAAAATCACAGAAGAAGGTTAAATGATCACAGTTGTTGGTATAACACTATCATCTACTCCTAGTTTTAGAAGTAAGAGGAAGTCATTTTTGTGAAACTATGTCTTCCCTCCCAAGGTGATCTAACAGACCCCATAAGCCTAGGTCTTATCATGACTCAGAGAGGGAAATAACTTGACCAATGTGACCTTTGCATGTGATTTATGAAATAAGATGCATCCAAATTTTCACCACATTGGAGCTATTCAATTTTCTCTAATGGTTTTTATCTGAGAGTTATGTCTACCCATAGCAGCCATGAACCAATAAGTCATTAGCTTAAAATATACTGATTGTTAATTTTAGCACCCTGGGACCTGCGCCCAGTGAGAGAGGTATCTCATTTTTGCAAATCAAAGCTGAGGAACATTTGGGTGGTTGGCTAGCATTCCCATCAGGAAAAATTAGGAAGTAAAAAAAGATGATTAAAAAGTTAAAGAGTAAAAAGCAGTTGACTAGCTGGACATAGTTCAGAATGTAGCAGAACAGTCTGTCTAGTTGCCTCCCCACTGCTAACTACTGTCCTCACTACAAGAGTCCATGTCCAGTTTTATATCAAATGCTCACAAATGTGATCTCACTCATCCACCAAGCAGGGCCATGATGAAGGAACCTTGACTTCCATGTTATCCTTATTGTGTATACCACTTTGCAGAGAAGGAAACCAAAGCCACACAGTCAGTCAATAACTGAAGGAGTTTGGATTTAAACTCAGTAGCCTGACTCCAAATCTGCATTCTTAACCAAGAGATCTCTGGATGTGGTTGATCCAAAGGCCCAGACAAGCCTCCCTCAGGGGCTGAGCTCCATTTAAGGTCTTATTGAACACCACTTTCTCAATTTTAACCCTCAGAAATCCTCTCAGCTCCAGGCCCACTTCCAGATGCCAGTAACTATGGCTTCCTTGGTGACTCAGGGCTGGGCACTCTTGATGGAAAGTTAGGATATTGGAGCCTCAGGACCAAGAAGAGCCCCCCACCCCCACCCCTGAGACATAAGATGGAAGAAAACATGGCTTTCCTGACTCCAAACCTACCTTCCCTCTAGACCTGTCACACAAGATCCTACAGGGGAGTCTTCCTGGGGCTTGACTTGAAAAGACTGGAGCAATTCTGAGGATGAGTGATCCTATCGTCAGAGACTGGGGCACCTGGGAGAGCTTGACTCTGGCCTTTTTTCTCTTCAGCCTCTGGGGACTCATGGGTGCTTCTGAGTCAACCTGCCAGTCCCATTCTAAAGCTGAGCTGAATCACACCAGTAATCCCTGCCCCATTCCTCTCCTGTGTCCATTCCCCTGTGCTTGATAACCACAGCAAAGGAGAAAGAGCAGGAACAATCGTCCCTGTTAGGTGGATGGGGAGCTGTGGTGCCACTGAGTTCCCATGGGAAATGGCTCTGAGCCTTGATGGCTCAGAGGCAAAGCCTTCTTTGGATTTCCCATGGGACTTTATGAGAAACTGGTCGCGGGTTCCAGGTGAAGCTCCGTTTGCTCCGCGACATCCTGTGACTCTCTTCCTCTCTCTGAACTTGCCTCTCGATCTGTCCATATTCACTGTCCCATCCTTCAGTGTCTGTGCCTGAAGAATAAGGTAACCATAGCAACCCAAGTCATGCGCTGGTTCTGAGGATTCAATTGAAAGCCCTCAGAACAGTTCCTTACACTTAGTTAGCACCCAATGAATGTTCCTTTCTTCTTCCTTGTTATTATCGCTCTTTTGCTATTGTTGTAGCTGTTGAAGTGTTTATCACTGATTTGATCACAAGGGGTGAATCTCTAAGGTCTCCTACTAGATCTGATATTCTAGATTGTGGGGTAAGCTGCTGCAAAAGCGCTGCCTGGGTTTTGGCTGGGAGTGATAGTTCCACCTCTGTTAGGTTTACATATGTGTTTGTGGAGGCGGGATTCTTGTTACCTTTTAGGTCAATCCTGGAAGGTAAATGTCTCCTGTTAATCAGAGAGAGGCCTGGGACCTTGTCTGAAACTCTGGCTTTGGAATTAAGATCTAGGCAGGCCCCTCTCTACCTGATACACAGTCCTTCTGGACTGTCCATCCGGTTTTCAGGGCCTGAGGGGACCAGGACCAAGTGAGCCCAGAGGTCTGTTCCTGCTCACTTGCTGGGCTCTGTCGCCTGACAGCTGTGAGAGGCCACTAGGGTTCCTTGCAGGGAGCCAGAGCTCTCTATATTTTATGAGGCTCTGTTCATTCACCAGGACTAGGTAGTGGCTTTACTGGGTTTCTTGTACCTTGAATGAGGTGCTTAAAGTATCTGATCGCTGCAGGTTGCTGATCATTCTAGTGAGAAATACTGAATTATCTCTGATGGCCACCTTGCCATAGATCAGAGACCCAGAGTGAAGGTGGAGCTGGAGACTCAGAGTCGTTACCTCGCACTGCTCACTATAGCCTGCCATTTCACCCCACATCTCCATTTCTCCAGCCCCAGGGTTTTTGTGGTCCCCTTGGGAGTTTGAAGCTGTCTCTTCCTGGAAACGCTGTTGCTGGTCTCACTCCCTGGAGTCCATCCACTCCCTGAGTCCCCATGAGAGCTGAAATTCTACTCTGATCATTTCACTCTGTTCAGACATCTTCAGTGGCTTCTACTACCCACAAGACAGCATCCAAAGAATCAGTTCCTATCATATTTGGGGCCACAGAAATACCTTCCTTCCAACCCCCTGGGAGAGAGCTGGGTCTCTGAATACTTGCTACGTAGTCTAGTCTCCTTGCCACGGCCCACACTGCTCTTGTGACTTGAAATGTCCTTGTCCCATCTTTATCTGCCAAACCCAGCCTGCATTTAAGGCCCAGTTCAGATGTCTCCTTTAAAAAGTCTGCAGTAGTCTCCTATTGAAAGAGACGACTCCTTTTTCTTCATCCCCACACCGTTAGATAGTTTCCTCTAAACTCTGCCAGCAGTCCAGAGTGTTCCAGCCTTCAGGAAACAGTTGTAATTCCTTAACGTTACCACACTCACGATTCTGTCCCTTCATATGCTGTTCCCTCTGCACACTCTTCCTCCAGCCCCTTTTCCCTCCTTTGCTATTTTCACATTCTCCTTTCCAGTGTCAGATTTGGAGTCATGCCCAGAGAAACTTTCCATGACGCCTTTCTTCTCCATTCTGACCTAGTCCTGGGTGGAAGTCCTCTGGACCCCATAACAGGCCCTGGATTCCTGTTCTTCTACTTTTCATGCACCTTGGGGCTGCCTGTTGGTCCATCTGCCTGCCTGTCTGGGAGAGCTGAGGAGCACAGAGCTGAGACACTCAGGAGGATGGGAGACGGTGCAGATGGGTAAGACCAGAGGGACAGTGGGGACTGTAAGAACTCAGGAGGGACAGGTGGCTTTGTCGCAGTGGATACTGGGGTGCAAAGCTCTTTCCACGCAATGTGTCTGGTTACAAAAGGCCCTCCCCCAATCATCTCACTGGTGCTCCTAACACAGTGATGAAATAGGTCCCTTCCAGTCCTGTTTACCAGTGAGGAGGCTGAGGCTCCTTCCACAAGAACCCATGGTGTCAAACAACAGTGCTTCCTGTTGGATGCGCACCCGCTGCTGTCAGACAGGAGAGACTGGCGGCTTGGGCAGTGAGGAGGCCTGGTCTTCAGTCCCAGCCCCGAGATTCTCAGGGGAGAAAACAATGTGAAGCTGCTAATTTCATAGCTAGTTGTTTAAAATCAATTGTGATTCAATTCTATAGAGAGAAATAATGAGGGGATAGTAGATCATTTAATGAGGGTCTGGATCCCTAGTTCCGTGTCCTCTCCTGCCCCCAGCTTCCTCCTCCTGGCAACTAGCAGCGCTGCTGGAGCTTGACAGCCTTCCACAGTATTTACTGTCCTGCCCTGTGGACAATCCTAATGAGTTTGGGAGATTAAACAATCCCAGCCCTGCCTGGAGCGGCACTGGGATGGGTCCATTAGACAGCAGCAGAAGCGCCCTTGCTCCTGGTTCTGATTGAATAATTTACTGTAAATAACCATCACTTCCTCCAGAGTTCAGGCTCCTTGGCCAGATGGAGGTGAGGAAGGCTGCATCTAACGGGACGCAGGGACAGAAAGCAGCCATCCTTATGAGCAGCTGACACAGTGGCCGCTGGGTTAAATCAGAGATTCCAGGTGCCTGCAGCAATGCCCAGGTCTCTGAAGAGCTTAGGCTGCAGGCTCTTTGGTGGGGTTTCCAGTGAGTTAGGAGCCCCAGGGTGGGGTGATGGGGGTGATGGAGTTTCCTCTCAGCTGCTTCTGCTGGGTTCTTTTCACCTCTCTCAAGGGAGAAAGAGCGTCCCTGCCCTAATATACGTTTCTGATCCTTCTACAAGGAAGGACACTGCCTCCCTGAGGCTCGGTATGAAAGCACATGGTGTTATTATTGTTAGAGGGACCACCAGGGACTTTTGTGAGTGATCTCACTTAACTCACATGAAACTCCTGCAAAGTAGGCAGAGAGGAGGAAACTGCATTCATAGAGCGTGGTGATTTTTCCTAGGTCATGTATTGATGAGACAGAGTCAGGATTTGCCTCGAGATCTATCAGACTCCAAAAGTAAACTTCTTTTGGTCACGCCAGTGAGGCCTGATGGGAAGGGGCCAAGAGGTTACTTTGAATCCATTCTGGGCATGCTGTGCAGCTTTGGAGGGGTTTCTGCATTGAGTCTCAGCTCAGTAGAATGAGTCACACTTGTCACAATGCAAAGGGGGTGGCTTCAGGGCAACAAGCCCTGAGGGCTTCCCTGAGGACAGCATGCTTCACACAGCTCTCTCTATAAAGCCGGTGACTCTTTGGGACTGTAGCTGGGACCCTGTTATCTCCTCCCGATTGCTTTTGTCTATCTGTCTGACAACAAGTGAGGAACAGCGGAGATGCCCCAGGCTCTGTGCCCTTCTTCCTTCAGCCTCTGAGTGTAATGTGTGTTCTTTGCATCTTTTCTCCGAGGACTGTTCCTCAGTCCAGGTGTGTGACCTTGAACAATGCACATACTTCCCTCTGAAGTCAGAGGGCTCCTCTGTAACAAGGGGATGATAGGGCATCAAATAAGTTAATATGTATGAAACATTTAGAACAGTGCTTGGCATATAGCACACATGTGATAAATATTAGCTTTTATCCTTGTTATTGTCTGAGGCACTTTACAAACAGCCACTGGGTTAAGTTCTTGTTATCCCCTGTCTTGCCTTCCAGATACTCTCCCTCACCTGCTCCTCACCCCCATGTGGGCTGTGGCTCCTCTCTGACATATTGGGAATCTCAGTTGCGATTCTCCCCTGTGCAACTGTTTGGGTAAGGTCCTGTGCTCTGCCCCACACTGAGCAAGATGTGGTTTCAGACATCAAGGAGTCTTATCCCGTGGAGGAAAAGAGACAGTAATCCAGTAATCCAGTCTGTGAACAGGGCTGTGATGGGTAGGTAACCCAGCTGTCCCCAAGAGACTCCTTGGTCTCCTAGAGCATAGACCACATGAAGCAAGGTTTTGATAAGTAGCGGGCTCTCCTCACATTGCAGCAGGGAAACTATGAATGAAATGGATGAGTAGGACCTCTCAGCAAGCTGCTTGTACATCAACCAAGCTGGAGTGGATTCACTGCGTTCCCTTCAGCTGAGACTCCCGTGGGTGCTAATGACAGAGGAGTCAGTTGGGTATGACTTGTCCCAATTGTGCTGTAGCTGCCGCTGTCTGAAGGGCTCACACACTGGCAATCAGGGATCTGTTCTAGAATGTAGAGGTCACCACTGGGTTTCTGAAGTTTACTTCTTAGAAAAATTCGGAACATCTGCTTGCCTCCCAGTTTCTCATGAACGCTCTCCCGTGGATCCAATTTGATCAGATCCAGCAGATTCCTCAGCGTTCTGGGCTGAGCTTCACCTTGTCCTAAAGAATCCTAACTAGGTCGCACTTTCAAGGGCCCAGGGACTTCTTTGCTTGTCTTCATCTCCTCACCTATTTTAAGCTTCAATCCCTTTGACATTTGATTCTGCCCCACTTTTCTTCTTCGTGATGAAGACGGAAGTACAAGAAGAGTTTCTTCCCAGCTCTCTGATCACGCCACAGCCCTACTCTTTAGAAGTTGGTTTCTCGTTTTGATTCTTGTGTCAAACACATCAAAAAGGGAACAGACACTTCATTTTGTTGTCACTAGATTTTTATTTTGCACATTTCTCTTCAGGCTGTTGACTCACTGGGTTCCAAAAATATACCTCCATAATGATAGTAATAGCAATGGTGATGCTACGGATGACAGAGCCCTCATTGAGCACAATCATTGCGTGAGGTGCTTTATGCGTGTTATCTCGTCTTCTGCATTCCCCTGAGCAGAGCTGACCACGGCTGAGCTCACAACAGGCTCTTAAGGCATAATAATAATAATAGCTCCTATTTATTTAGCTCTCGCCTGGCCTGACATGTCTGCATTTTTATCTTCTACCTTTGTTATAATAGCACTGAAAGGATATATTATTCTCCATTTCAGATGAAGAAAGGAAGTTCAAAATAATGCATTAAAAATCCATCCACTCATTCTTTAAACAGACACATCCAGTATTTGCTAAGTGCTTGGTCTTTGACTCAGGGCCAGGGACATCAGGGGTCCCCACTCTCAAGGAACTCACGGTCTAGTGGGGCCCACGGGAAACAGTCATTGTAGTGAGTCTCTGGAGTTATTTAGTGCCCTCGTTTATTCTGGGAGTCTGCGTCCTCATACTTTTTAGATGGACTCTTTTATTCTTTATTCCAAACTTCATAAGGACACTTTGTGTCCAGCCACATCACTGTTAATTAAAGTCCTCCTCCCTTCTTTTCTCTTAAGTCACTTGTAACCATGGAATGAGAGTTTGATTTTCCTGGACTTAACTAGTTCTCCTCAGCTGGCTCTTTCCATGAGTTCAGACTATGAGTTCTCTGAATGTCTTGAAATCTCCACTCCTCAAGCTCAGGGTATGTTAGATGATGACCAACCCTTTATTCTGTTGCAGTGACAGAATCTCCTCTTTTCCTGTTGGGTGCGAGAAGGAGATAGCTGCAAGGTAGAGTGAGGGAAGGACAGAGTAACAAAGGAGACAAATGTGGGTGGTTGCTTTCATGGAGGAAGGAGGGCTCTGCTGTCTTTGTCCAATTTGTGAAGCAGAGCAACACAGTGGGTCCTCACATCTGGAGGACCCCAGAGGACTAGAAAGCCCCAGAATGTGATTCATTTTTATCAGTTAGACTGTTATTTTCCCATTCAGAACAGAATTCCTCACTTCAACCAACTTAAACAACTTAAACATAACAGCCTTATTATCTTACATCACAGGAAGGCTAGGGGTGAATCAGACTTGGTAGCTCAGCGATCAGGGTCCCATGTATTTTTTTTTTTTTTAATACACCAACTTTCTTCTCTAGCTAGGTTTTCTCTGATTACCAGATGTCCACAAGGACATCTTCTTGGTCAAGTCCATTGGGGGAGATACAGTCTTAACCTTGTGGCTCCCAGTGTGAAGAGAACAAACTTTTCCTAGAAACAATCCTGTTAGGACTCATGAGTCAGAACAGAGTCACGGGTTTATTCCTGAGCCAATCATGGGCAGTTGGGTGAGGTGACATCAGCTGGAATGGATTTGGAGAAGCAGATAACGTGTCCATCATAGAGTCACATTTCCCGAGCATAAAGTGAGTAGGCCATATCATGATGGCTTATAGCTGGGACACTAGCATGTAGACTTGACAGATTCAGCAAATAATAGAAGATGTTCCATTAAATGTGAATTCAGAGAAAACACAGATACTTTTTAAGTATAAGTATGTCCCATGTAATTTTTGCCAATACAAAGTAAAATGGGTCAGGCAGATGTTTCACAGTGGGATGTAAGAAAAGATTGTTCTTTTCTTCGTAGTGGATCCACAGTGGGCTGGGACTTAGACCCAAGGTCAGGTCTGAGTCCTGTATTTCTTATATAAGGACAACGAGTAGAAACTAGTTCCAAAAGGAGTGGAGGACCTTTCCTTCATGTCCTCTTTATCTCCTTGTGACCAGGGTTTGGGAGAAAAGTAGTTACATCTCTTTTCTCAGGGCATCCTTTGGAAAAAAAACTATTGACGCAATACTGTATCAGAACATCTGGACTTAAGGTACACATCACTGTAAATCAACATCTGTATATAATAAATTAAAGCTGCCACCAACCTTCACCATATAATTGACCCCTTTTACCCATTTTGGGTAGGCGCTCGTTTGATTCTATAGACTAAAAGTCTATTTCTATTTGATTTGCTTCATTTGTTTGGTTTCTCAATCTGCCACATACAAGTGGAGTATACAGTGTTTGTCCTCCTTCTGAATTGTCTCACCAAGCATATTTCCCTCTAGGTCTATCCATGTTGTTGTAAATGGCAGGATTTCACTTTTTTAAATAACAACCTAAGTGCCCATTAACAGATGAGAGGATAGGGTACAGTGGAGTGCTACTTCTCCTTGATCCATTCTTCCCTCGCTTTCTAGGGCCCCGACCGCTGTGGGCAGGCTCTGCTGCAGATCGGGATCAATATGATGGCACTGCCTGGAGGTCGCCACCTGGATTCCATTCCTCTGCCGGGTCAGCGGTAAGTCCCATATCTATTTCTTGGGGCCAGGCCTGCCCCATTTGGACTTTGGCTGAGGCTGGGTTCCAGGATTCTGAAAGATGACCCCATATCTCCCTGCTGTGTCCTGGGTAACAAGCTTAAGCACAAGATATTGGGAAGCCATGTTCACTCAGCATATACAGATGGCACTGGGCCTGCATACAGAGGAGTTAGGCACATCCTATCCTCCAAGAAGCTGAAGTCTAAGATCCAGGCAAGGAAACAAAGAATCAAGGTCTTCTGCTAAGATAGGAGACCTCAGTGGAGGCTTCTTATTCTTCCTGGTCCAGGATCCTGGAGCCACTGGAGACCCTTGGAGCTCCAGAAGGATCAGCTTACCCTTAAGTGTCTCTTCTTGTCTCCAGAACACCAAGGAGAGACTGAGCACAGAGATGATCCCTGGGAAGTATTTGTCCTGAGTTGGCCAAGGCCGGGGAGGGGGCTTGTCGATCTAGCGAAAGGAGCAGCCCAGGTGATGAGGTGAGGAGAGGCAGGGGCACCACAGGTGTGTTCTCACAGCTGAAAATGTGGAGAGGCAGATGCAGAGTTTGACTTGGTTGGTTCTGGAGGCCTGAACCAGAAGCAAAGGTGGACCACCAGGGTAACAAATCTATAGTGACCCAATGTCCTGATTTGTCCAGGACTATCTTGATTTGGGCACTGAAAGTCCCTTGTCCTTGCAGACTCCTCAGTCCCAGGCAAAGTGGGTTGATTGGTCACTCGAATGAAGGTTTGGTCTAGTGAGGAACTTTTCAACAGTGCTCAGGTCATGACTTGGTTTTCTTTTTCTTTGCTGAGATTTTAATGGGGACATTCTGAAGCAACAGAATCCAAGCAACCCTTGCAAAGTTGTGGAATCACAGCTCTTTTGTTTTATTCTGTAATGTTCTGCTTTCAATATTATGTGTGTCACTGACATCTTATTTTTTTTTTACTCTGTCCTCAGTCCCCATGCCCTGCCTGAATTACAGGAATTTCAGCTTACTTTCATCATTCATTTCTATCATTTTTTTGCTTTCTGAGTATCTTTTGAGCGTGTATTGATTTGAAAATGAGAGATGTTTATTAAGGATTTGCTAAAAATTGCTAGAACATGGTTGATCTCTATGGAGACATCAGTTGATTCCTCCAGGCACATGTACATTCTCAGAGCGAGAGACTTGGCTTGGAATGGCTGATGGCCGGTCATGAGTTGAGCAAGTGTTGTCAACTTTGAACACAAGACTGCCTGGTTTCAAAGCTGGGCATCACCTCATATAAGCTGTGTGGCCTCATGCGACCTTGTGAACCCCATCAACTCCTCAGTTCCCTCATGTCTGAATGGGGGCAATCATAGTTCTATCTCACAGGGTGCTGTGTGGATTATATGAGTTAATATATGCAAAGTGTCAGGCAGTGAGGGCTTCATACGAGGAGCTATTATTTATTGAGTGTGTGCTACGTGTCATCGGTCCCCTGACACTCGTCATGTAGGTGATCTTAGGGCATTTGCTCAGAAGAATCTCCTCTGACCTATCTCTCTGAGCAAGTAACCTTATTGAGACAATAAGAAATCACAGGCAGACATTCCCAGCAGCCTCATAGTTTAAACCAAGAAGGAAGGGAATGATTCTAGATGCAGTGGGATCTTAGTCTTCCCTGCTCCTGACCTGCCTTGGCCATAGATCAGGAGCTCCACAGCCAGATGGGCCACAGAAACTCTGGCCACAGGGCTTTGAGACCTTTGCACAGTACTCATGTGTCCTGAAACGGTCAAATCGAAGCTTGTCTGGGGGCAGGGAAGCTGTTGTCAGAGGACAGTGGTGAGGAATCTGGCTGCCTCCACTTGATTTTTGGTTCTGCTCCTTGGGCTTCAGTTTCTTCTATGAAATGGGAATATTTATATTTATGTCATAGGGTTGTTAGGAGAATTTATGATAATGTGCAGAAAGCACTTGCACTCCTGTTGGAGTGGCTCACCTAATGCTCATGTCTCCTTCAGATGAAGAATGGGTCTCTAAGAAAACAATGTGGAGATCAGATCTTGATGCCCTTTCAGCCTCTGGGAACCACTCATCCGTCTCACACTTCCAACCTTCACAGACGTTTCAGATTAAGAGGAAATTAAATTGCATGAAAATTACTTTAAAATCAGATGATTCTATCAGAGAAGTTTTCTCACTGATATTGAACAGAAAATACCTTGGGAGGAAAACCTCAAACGACCATGACTCAGAGTTCTCGTTGGCCACAAGCTGCATCCTGAGAAAATGTTTAGTTAGAAGGTCTGCAGTCAGACCAGTCTGATAGGGCAGTGTGGGCTGCAAGAGAGAAATGGTACTTTCTTTAAGACAGCCGTAGCCTGACATTGCCAAGGCCCTCGAGAAATTGGGGCCAGAGAATCCCTGGGCCTGGCAACCTCTCAGTCCTGCGTGTTCTGGGGGCACATCCACAGAGAAAGCTCTGTATTTACGGAATGTCAGCGGGGTTAATTTATCCAGCTCTGCTGCAGTACAGGCAGACAATAACAGTCCCCTCTTATTTTCCCTTGTTCCAAACTTCAGAGGTGTCTCACAGGAAATGGCAGCAGATATTGTCCGCAGATAAATAATTAATGCTGGATAATTGACTTCTTTCTCTTGTGGTCCCCTGAAACTATTTTTCTCAGTCATTCCATTGTTGACGTCAATGTACAAAATAAATACTGTCATTTTGCGTGGGATCCTCCAGCAGCCTTGGTGAGTCATCTGGGTGAGACCTTTGGTATTTGAAACTCTTATGAGTAAACAGCCTCTAAAAGGGCTTTTCTAAGTGCAGACTCCTGAAAACAAATGAGAGCCAGGTGACAGCACTGGGATCTCTTGATGAATCAGTGTGGGCGACAAGAGTAGGACAGGGCTTTTAGCTCTAACAGCATCTCAGTCTTCTGGGATGCTTTCATATGAAAAAAAGAATAAAATAAGCCAGGGAACAAAACCTTGCTCTTAGAAACTTTAATGTGGACCTCGGTGGTTGAAAACACATAGACCTTGGATTTGGGCTTAAATCTCAGCTTCATTTCTTACGGGTCTTGTGAACTTGGGTGGTGCTTAACCTTTCTGAGCACCAGTTTTATCTTCTCTGGCTGGGCGGCAGTCATTATTGCTTTAAAATGTCATGTAAGCGCTGCATCTAAGAAGAAAAGTTTCTCTGGGGCCCAGGATTCTCCACGGGGCACACCCCCACTTTCTCAGTCCATCCCAGCAAGAGTAACAGAATCTTCCCTCCAGAATGCCTCCCTCACTAGTGAAAGCAGTTGCAAATTCAGGTGCAAATACTTTTCCATAGAAGTTCAAGGATTTTTTGGTGGGAATGAAGGGGGTAAGAGATCATATCTCTGGCTAGCAGGAGAGTTTTATTTTCTTCTTGGGTCTCTGCTTTCCATGTCTGGGTCTGAGGTTTTGACCCTCCCATTGGCTCTGGCTGAAGTCGTGGTCAGCCCCTAGCTGTACACTCTCAGAGTTGCCACCACCATCAAGCATAGCTCTCATTTTCTGCATTGATCCTGATGGCCCAGTCCTATGATTTAACTGTCTCTTTGGATAGGTTCTTGTGGGGTGAGTTGGAAGCCAGTTTGAGGGGCACACAGGGTATTGCTCTCCCTCCTTCCCTCCTACCTTCTCTTCTTTCCCGCTTTTCTCCTTCCTCTCTCCTTTCTTTCCTTCCCTTCACTTAGCTACTGATCAATCTGAGACACCTTGACATTTTCTCTCTGGGTTCCTGCCGGTGAGTGAAGGGACTGGCCTTTTTTGATCCCATAACAAAGCTGACTTACTCTTATCCAGCACTTGCTGTGAGCTGGGTGCTTTTATGCACTCCACTGTGTTTAATCTTCACGACAATGCATATGCATACTTACTATCTCTTGCTGGCAAATGAAGGTTCACCGTTGGGTTTCTGGGAAGCAGCCTTTGGGATGGGGTTTAGAGTTCAGCTTGGTTATTAGGAAGTGCCTTTAGGAACAACACCTGCAGAAGGGAAAGGATGGAGAGCTGTTCTTTACTGGCCAAAGCAGCCAGAGCCTTTCTATCTTGCCCTGGTCTGTCATTAGCATGGGCATCTCTAAGCAGGGTGAGGCATTAGGTGAGATATTAGGTGAGATGACTCTGGACCATATCTGGAAGGCCTGACAGCTGGAGGCAACTAGTCTTTCTTTCCAGGGGAATTTGAGTGGCCTATCCCATTGTCCATCCTAGGTGGCAACTGAGACTTGAGGAGTTTAAGTTACTTGCCCGAGGACAGAGCTGATAAGAAGTTGAGCTCAGATACATGTTCCTTTCCAGAAGGTGCTAAAACCTGAATTCTGGCCAATACTCTCTCTCCAGGCTATCTTTTCCACAGTGATTTCGTGGGCATTAAACACATGAGAGTTTTTCAATTATTTTTTCAGATTGTTGTTTATTCATTAGCCTTGAACAAATTTTCTCTAAATATGTATTGGATGTAGACCATCTAAAATGTATGGTGCTTGGGCACTTAAGGACATATTGGTGACAGAATCAATATGGTCCCTTCCCTTGTCGAACTTGCTAATTTGTTTTTTGACCAGATCAGACATGGAGTTGTAGCAAGTGTATAGATTGTGTCTTTTATCCAGGACCTCTCATGGGAGTCAGTCACTTTCTCACATGGCTTCTGTGCAGCCTGGTGTTTAAGAACTTAGTTGCCCCCTGCCTACTGGTGAGATGCTTTCCAGCTTCCTTGAGCCCCGTGCGCCTATGGGGCCAACTCAGGACAGCCTTCCTTCCTTCCTTCCTGCCTTCCTTTCCTCCCTCCCTCCTATATCTAAGTAGATAATGCCTTGCATGTGTGCACCCCTGATCTGTGGCTGTTTTTCTGCTGCTGGGCTCTTTTCTGTGCCTGTGGTGAAATGTGCAGACTGTAATTGTCAATGCGATAATTGGACATTTCTCTGTTGTTTAAACCGAAAGGAAGGTCAATCAAAGCTAGAATTGCATTCCCTCTGTTCTCTCATCTCTCAAGAGAAATCCATAGGAACACAGGGCGTGACCTTGTGAAGACAGAGGGACAGTGAGTCAATAGTTACTTTTAAGAAGAGAGGTTGGATTTGAATTCCTACACATTACTGGGATGGTAAAGACCTCAAGTGTTGTCTTGATGTCATCAAAGTTTTCCCAGAGCTCATCTGTGCCATCCCTTCATGATAAGGTTGGAAAGTGGGGCCCAGAGAGGGGAATGGAGGTGTCATACTACTCTTCTGGCCCCTGTAGACCATTGTGAGTCCTGCTTCCCTCAGCTCTTTCTTCAGCTCATTCTCCCACTCAGCTTCCAGTAAACTGAGAAGTTGTGTCCTGGCCCAGTGAAATTCTCCTGTAGCAATATCTGCAATAGAAATAATTTTCATTCATTCATTCATTCATTTGAGTGAGATTTACATTCATTCATTCATTTGAGTGAGATTTACTTTCTACTAAGAACTTACTCTGGGCCAGGTCCTGGGTAATACAACAATGATTCATGTAAATGTTATCTTTCCAACTCAATGATAAATATCCCGAGCACTGAATTCATATCTGATTCACATTTGTGCACATGACTATGATTAGAATGCACACAATAGGAGCTCAGTAAGTGGTTGTGGGATGAGTGAATGTTCAATAAATATTTGATGAATGAATAATAAATGACTAAGGAGTCTCAGGTGACTGAAGAATTAAGTTAAATAGCTTAGATTTTGTTCCTTTCTCTAAGATACTCCTTTGTCCCCAGTGAGCTATTCTCAGTCTTTTTGGTAGAAAACTGCCGCTTAGAGGGAGAAGGTAAGCTAGAGTTTTATCTTGATTAATTTAAATACTCTTTCTGAGTGGAAGCCAAAGATTTAATTGGTTGATGGAGTCAGGGAGTTGGAGAGACATTTTTTTCTTTCTAAAGAATAGTAATTCAGAAATACTTTTAGTTTTAGGTTTAAAGTTCACTGGAAAAAAGTCTCTGCAATTTCATCATTAAATCTCTTGCAGGAGAAAGCACACTGTGCAGACTATACATGGACTAGGAGCCAGCTTCTCTCTCTCCCTCCTTCTCTCCCTCCTTCCCTCCCACCCTCCCTTCTTCCCTCCTTCCTCCTTCCTTCATCCCTCCCTCCTACCCTCCATCCCTGTCCCTTCCTTCCCTCCTCTTTTCTCTCCTTCCATGCCTCCTTTCTCCCTTCCCCTCTTCTTTCTTTTACTTACTTACTCACTCATTCATTCATTCATTCATTCATTCATTCATTCATTCATTCTTCTCTTCTTCCTTTTTAGCTCTGGCTCTGCACTAACCTATTGTGTGTCCTTGGACAATCCTTTTTCTTCTCTAAGCTTTAGTTCCTTATAAGGATGAGGAGGTGGGCAAAAATTTCCCTAGGGACCCTTCCTGCTCTAATATTCTAGGACTCTAGGAGTGAGTTTTGAGTATTCTGTTCCCTTTTCTGAACAACAACAAAAAATCCCATTTTAGTGCCTCTCAGGACACTAAAGAGCCAAACAAGTTCTTCTCATTTCTTCCTATGAAATATGCAAAGCGCTCTACTGTTTGCCCTACAGCTGGGAGGCAGGGCAGAGGCAGGACAAGGGCAGGGAGTGGGTCGGGAGACCCTCTGCAGCCAGAGAATGCCCTGAGTGGGTCGCCCTCATTGTGGTCTCCTTGGCTTCCCTGCTGTAGCAGCATGTCTGGTGTAGCCTACCTGGGATCTGTGCTGGGGGGCCAGTAGACCGGCTGTGAATTTAAACAACACAAACCAATTTCTCCTGCAGAAAGTAATGAGGCAAGGGTTTGAAAAATGACTAGATTTGCCAGGGTCTTGAAATGATTACAAGCTTTAAAAAGACATCAGTGTGTCACATAAGGGCAGTCTGGCATTGTAGAAAGAGCGTGGCTGTGGATCTGAGGGTTTGAATAGTAACTGCATTGCTGAAGACCATCAAAGAGCAGAGCTTATTCGTTTAGAGCTCTGCTCTGGCCTCGCATTGCCTGATTTTTTGTTTCTACTGTGTGACCTTGGCCAAGTCACTTAACCTCCCAAATCTCAGCTATGTGACTCTCATGCGATTACTTCGAGGGTGAAGTGAGCAAGGAAAGATTGAATCGAGCCCTTAGCATTCTGCCCAGAATGTAATAAGCACTGAGTCAATTTTACTTATTTTTTTTTATCACCACTTGTCTTGAACAAATTAGGTGATGCCTCCCAGCCTCAGTTTCTACATCTGTAAAATGAGGATGGCAGTCTCTGACCATCAGACTGCTGTGGGGACTGTGCTTGGTACACAGAAGGTGCTCTGCTTGGTGATCTGTCCTGCTTGCTGAGTAGGTAGTTAATTCCTCTGACTTTAGAAAGATTTCAGAGTTTATTGTTTCGTACTGGGTATGAGATTATGGCAGATGCACCCTGGTGGCCTTGTGGCTAATCCGCCACCTCTAGCTGGTGTTGTCCACACACATCCCACGGACCTGGGTTTGTGACCGGAGGCCAGAGGCAATAACCAAAATAAAAAAAAATTCAATAGAATAAATAAAGGGCTTTTTCCTCCTCTCTCTTCCTGCCTGCCTACCAGCTCTCTTTTATTCTTGCCTGAACCTTTCCTTAAAAAAGAAAAGAAAAGAGAAGATTATGGTATTCCTTTCCTCACTATAACCCCACCCTGGATAGTTCCAGCTTTTTAAAACAAGCCAGCAGACCAGTAGCGTGGCATGAGGAGATGATTGTGGTTACATCTGGCTTTGTGTGTGTATCTTCCAAAAAGCCCAGATTTGGAAACTTGGTCAGCTCCTTCCAGATGTCCAGGAAAACTGCCATCAGAAAGCAGGAAGGTGGGGTTCCTTCAGGGAGTCGGCATCTGCTTCTGTCAGGGACTCAGCTGAGAGCAGGGCAAGGGCTCTTGCGTGCCCTGTTCACTCTCTGGGATTGCCAGGCCTGGGGACAATCTTTGTAGCATCAGGCTCAGATTCCAGTTCATTGTGGGACCAAGGAAATCCAACCTGGCCCCCGGCCCTTGGCCCCTCTGGCTCCTTGGCCAGAGAGTCTACAGACTCCTGACTGTGGTATTTTTCTGCCATGAAGGGAATGTGACTCGTGCCAGTTCATCTCCTCTGACCTTAATTTTCAATTCCCTTCTTCTGTGCCAGTAATCAGATCAGTCGTCTGTACTTGCAAAGAAAAAGACTCCACACGTGGTGAAGTGGCCTCTTGAAGTTCATGACTAAGGACAGCGGGCTCATCGGGAGCTGTGAGGTGCAGGGACAGCCGGAGCCCCCACTGCACGACCAGAACTGCCCTGTTGAATCAAACTTTCTATGTTGGGGTCAATCAGCAAGTCCAAAGAGGAGAGGTGGGACCCAGAGAGCTAGAGCTAATGACAGAGTCAGGCGAACCGTGTAATTATGGATGCTCAGCGCAAACACAGTCCAAACCTTAATGAGTCGCACGCAGTCCTTAGACTCCAAAATTGAGAAAAGCAGCTTATTATGTGGCGACACAGTGACCACGGCTGGGAGTGGACTGGCTCATGGAGGGGTCATATGGGGTTCACCAAGCCTGGTATCCTCCATGGGAAAGATAGGGGCATCTTGGAGGAAACTCTGTGCAAAGTCTGGTTCTCACCTTTGCTGTGGCCTTGCATACCTGGCTTGTCATAGTGCCACCTCCTGAAACCCCATGAGATGAAAACTAGCTCCTCCCTGGGTGGGTTTCCCATCTGAGCCAGGGCACACAGGTCAACTGGACCAGTTACGCACATTCAGCCTTCCTTCCTTCCTCTTCTGCACTCTCTACTCCGTCATCTCGCTCCCTAACCACCCACCTGACTTGGTTGCCGTAGTTCAGGGTCCTGCCCTCTGCTTTATGGCCATCACTCCTGACGTGCCCCCTCTGGTCAAGTATTTAACTTGGCTCTGGTTCCTTTACTACTGCTTCTCAGTTCACTGGCCTACTCTGAAATACTTTCTAAAAATTGCCTTGAGGAGAAAATCAAATTTTTGATCATGGGAATCAGGGTCTTTGAGCAACTGGCCCCCATCTCGCTCCTCGGGTCCCTTCCTTGTCACCTGCTCCTAGATTCCTGAAGCTCAAGTCCAAGGAAACTTCTTGGTTGATTATTTTTGTGTTTCTGCGCCTTTTTGCAGGTATGCAGACGTCCTTTTGCTCTTATCATCCTGATCAATTCCTCTCCTCTAAGCATCAGGGCAAATGTCATTTCCTTTGTATATGTGTTCTTAGTATCTGCCACCTCTGGTGGCTCTAGACCATCCGGCCCACAACTCTTGATGGCAGTGTGGTGTTTAGACTGAGCTGAGTAATGGCCACTTCCTTACCATGTGACATCTCCAGACAGAAGTGTCCTCTGCAAATGGGGGTGATCGCATCATCTTCACAGCATTGTGGGGAGGATGAAAGGAGATCATTTAGAACCCTGCTCAGCTCATTGATGGAATGCAACACACTAGCTACTGTTGTAATTATTACCAGGGTGGATTCTTGTCGTGTCCTCGCCTGTTGGGGGTCTTGGCTGAGCACTGAGCACGGGGATTTGCTCCTGGTCAGCTCCGTAGTCTCAGTATCTAGGACAGGCTGGTGCAGAGGAGACATGCTGCCTTGCCATCAGAACTGGCTGTGGGACTTGGTGGCACTGGTCACCTCTGGCTTCTGCATCTGGGGGCCCTTTTGCAAGGCAAACTTGCCTGTGCAACTCAAGGTAAAGGATCTTTTGTCCCTGAAGTCTCCCCACAAGTGGGGATAGAGAACACTTGGTCAGAGTCTGAGATCTGGGGATAGAGGGAGTGTGTAATGGAGGAAAGGGGTCTAAATGGGGAGTCTGGGGACTGGAGGCTGATGGAAAGGCTGTGGAGCTTTGCAGCCTGTGTCTTTGGGCTCGTAGGCATCCTCTAGTGGTGAAATCTGTCCTCTCCCCTGCATTCTCAGAACCAGGCAGGAACTATCATGCTGGAAACCCACACATTAGATCTGGGCATTCTCCTAAATGTTACTCTTTGGCAAATGAAAATGCCCTTCTTAAAGTAAGGAGGAGAGAAGAATAGGAAAAACAAAGCTAAACTCTTTTAAGTCTACACATCAGGCCCCATGTTACAGCTGCATTATTGCTGCAGGTCGAGCTAAAGCTGCATTTGTGCCTGTGAGCACATGCTGATCATTTTAAGCCCACAGCATGCCATTTGCAACTTTACAGAGCAGAGCCCTTCGTCAAGCAGTTTAGAGCATCATTTCATTCAGAACATGGAACCTAGAATCCAATGTTTGCGTGCACAGTCAAACTTTGCCACTTAAAGCTCTCTTAGATAGCTCACGCCCACTCTTCATGCTCCCCATTCCTCATCTGTTAAAGGTGAGATTATAAGAGCACCCTCCTCACAGGGTCTTTGTGAGAGCTAAAGAGATAAGACATGTTACGCTGTCCACATCGCAGTTAGCACGGGGCCCGGCCTTCCTGGATCGGCAGTAATGATTATGGAGTTTATCGCCCCCGGCCCTCACAATAACCCGATGAGAACACAACAGTGCAGGTGATTGTTATTCCCATTTGATAGATTTTTAAACTTTAAACCTTTAAAATTATGACTGGCACCCAGAGGTACCCCATAGTTTCTATTATAGCAGGCGTGGAACTAGGCTAGGTTTCAAAGAATTGATGTCAGAGAGGTCAAATCTGTTCCCTACCTGCAAACCCTGCTAGAGATGGACAGAAGGTCACCCCTGGAGAAATGGAAGGGACAGAGTGACTACAATGCCTTTGTCCATGCCTCCTTCACAAATTACTCTGCTGTTAGCTTCTCGGTGTGTTTGTGGACTGGCACTCCTGGAAATATCTGAAGTGGAGGATTAACTCTTACCATTCTGCACTGCACAGTCGAATTGAGAGAAAATGTTAAGGAACACATATAGCAGAGTTTGCAGGAGAAATGGGGGTTTGGGGGTAGTAATCTGAAAACTCAGTGCTGTAATGTGAAACAAAGGGGCAGTGCAGGAGACGGCAGAGAACAGAGGACAGGAGGCCAGCCCTGGCACACAGAAGGCTGCAAGAGTCCACTGAAGGAGAAAAAGGCTCCTTCATGTTTCTAGAATGCACAGATGGGTCAAGCACGAGGCAGAGACAGGACTGGGGCAATCTATCCAACACCATGCCCCAGGCAGTGCGCTGCACTGAAAATGTGATCCTGGAGCAGCGAGGGATGGAGAGAGGAGCGTTATCTGCCCCTTCTCCCAAACCCCAGATGCACAGAGAAGACTGTGCCAATGCAGCTCAGTGCAGGATTCAGAAATGGATCTGAAAAACGTGGCAATGCACATATGGGGAGAGCTGGACATCAGGGAAGCAAATATTCCCTTTAGTCATAATTAGCTGTGACTTTACCAGTGATCTAGTGAGTTGGGGTTGGAAGTTAATACTCTAACCATAGTATAAATTATTTGTAGCTTGTTGCATAAATAGTTATGCTTAAATTAGGTGTTTAGTAAACAGTTTATAGTTTGCTGTACAGCAGAGGTAGAGTCATGCTAAGTTAATCCATGTGTTGAATTTGTAAAGCCCTCGTGAAAGAGCCTTCCAGGTTGAGCTGTAGAGAGGCGTAAGGGTTACGTGGGTGCAGCTGACATCTGGTAACAAAATTCATAGAATGACAAGGGGGAAATTGTTCTGTTAATGCAGAGTGACCCAAAGTGCTTACAGTGGCCCTATCTGATCCCACCCCAGGCCCTTCTTTGAGCTCACCTCCTATTCATCTTTCCCCTGCTCACCCCACTCTAAACACACTTAATCTCTTTAGTTTCATGACCAGGCACATTCTCACCAAGGGCCTCGGCACCCTGTGCTCCTGCCTGCAGTGCCCAGCGCCCCTATGTCAGTGTGGTTGATCCTCTCACCCCCTTGCAGTGTTCGCTTGAATCTTACCTTCTCAGAGAGCCTACTCGGATCCCTTGTTTAAAATGGCAATTGCCTGCCTTCCTGCCTCCTGCATGAAGTCTCTTGCCCCTATTTATTATAACTCTACCTTTTCACGGCAATGATCTGCTTTTCATTTACGGTATACTTCTTTCGACCAGGGGTTTCTTAGGAGAGGAGGCTTCATGTTGTAAATGATGCTGAATGGGTTGAGAATATTTTATGTTTGTTACTGGTATCGTGTGGTGACAGACATTTCTTCTGGGAGCTCAGGTTTCTCTTCAGCCACTTGCCCAAGGCTTGAACATGTATATTACGTGTGTGCGTGTGTGTGTGTGTGTGTGTGTGTGTGTGTGTGGATTATATAGATATATAGCTATAGCTGTAGTTATAGATATGGATATAGATACATCTTTGCACCTTACCAGAAAAAACAGTTGCCTGTAACTTCAAGATAGATTCTGAGAATTGGGACAATGGTCGCTGAAGGTCCCAGCTGAATCCAACCAGAGCATTGCTTGGGGGAAACGAAGGTAAAATGTCTCAACAAAAGATCTCTCTAGATCTGCTGACACCTGCCTTAAGTATTTTCATTTAAAACAAAAAACTATCTGATCATGTCTCTTGTGAAAACTAATCACTTACCCAACTCTCACATTTTACGGCAGTGCTGGGAACTCACTCAGACACTGACGTCCCGGGCAAAGACAGACGCCAGCTCTCCTGAGATGCAGTCACAGAACAGAGGAAGGGGTGAGGCCAGGAGTTTCATGTGTCAGGTCAGGGCACTCATGCTCATCTTGCATAACAGCCTGCAAGTTCAGAAAATATTTCCAGAGCTGGCATGGTGAGGCTTACAATCTCTGTTCCCCAGGTTGTCTCTGGTTGACTTGATTCAATTAAATATTTATTGCTATCGAAACTAATATTACTGATACTAAGTGTAAGACCTGGTACTGAGTGCTGCTGATGCTGAGATAAATCAGACTGTGCCTGCCTTTGAGGATATCTGAAAGGTGGCTGGTAGGAGAGACAAGGAGGAAATGGTCAAGTGTGGCTAGGAGCCACCGCCTTCAGAATCAGGCTGCCTGCCTGGGGCTCTGGCTCTGTTAAGTCCTCGGCACTTCTGTATTCTCCTCTGTAAAATGGAGACAATAATTGTGCACTCACTCAGGTTCATGTGAGTCTAAAACAGTGCCTGAAGTTCACACTTTCTGGGCTCTGTAAAGGCCAATGAATACGTTTTACTGCTATAGGCTTTTATCTATGTCCTCTCTCCCCATGACTTCAGAATTGCTTTTCATCCACTTCTCTATTTTTAAAACTATATTCTTTATGTGTTTTAAAACTGTCTTATTATCCCAAGTGCTTTAGTTGTAACGTGGGCAGCCTGGCTGTAATGTATGCTGGGTGAAGACAGACTGGGTGGGAGGGGTAGACATGCCTTGAACAGCCACATGCTTTCTGCTGCCCACTTGCTGGTGGGTTGGAACCTCTTGATTTCCTTCCTTCCCTGGTCAGAGTTGGTCCTGGACCTGAGTAGGAAGCGTCTGCTTGATGGGGTCAGGGGACTAGCCATTCTGTGGGGTGGGGATCCAAATGCTTACTAATCTACCCTTTGTTTTGAGGGATGAGCAAAGTGGGAAGCAGTAATGTTCAGAGGTTCAGAGTAGACTCTGGTGTTAGAGAAACCAGGGTTTCCATCTCAGCACTACCATTTCTTACCTGTGTGATTTCACTTCTCTGCATCTCAGTCTCCTCATCTGTCAAATGGCGATAAGATCTCACCAGACCATGGTTCTGAGGAGTAAATCAAATAATTCAGCACATGGGATGCATTCAGTAAATGCTAGCTGTGATTACTTATTGTAGCATCTGAAGTGTTGCCTGTGAGGAAGGGCAGGTAGCAAAGAGAACAAACATTTGAGCGTTTCCTTTGTGCCATGCAATGTCCTGGGCTCTTCTCGGCCGCCATTTAATTTCACTCTTCCACACCCTGGTGTGGAAGATCCTATTACTCTCTCTATCTTATAGATGAAGAAATTGAGGCTCAAAGAGGTCAAGAAATTTTCTCAAAAACGAATGTATTTTGTCATAAGCCAGGCTACTGGTTATTCTGGTGGGAGAGTGGCTGCAAGGGATGCTGGCGACAGTCAAGTTCATTATCTGGTTCCAGATACATAGATACGTTGACCTTATGAAAATATATTGAACAGCTCAGTATTTTGATTTGCTTACTTTTAAGTGCATATGTTATTTCAGTTAAAATTCCGGAAAAGGTGGGTTGGGTGGAAGCATCAGTGGCAGCCTGCTCTAGGTCACACAGGTTATGGACTGCAGAAACAGCTCTTTCTAACCAGCTGGCTGGTAGGCAAGACTTGTTGACCTGAATGCCTGCCTGGGGCACAGCTTAGGAATCCTCAGGCCTGACATCCGGACTCCACCTGTTTCCCCAGACCCCTTTTTTTTTTTTTTAAATAATAAGCTTAAAAATCGATTCTTTGTTTAGATTTACATAACGTTGCAAATACAGTACACCCAGTTCCCTGAATGATTTATGTCTTATATGAGTACAGTATGTTTGTCACAGCAAAGGAACCAGCCTTGGTCTGTTACTGTTAACCAACCTCCAGATTTTATTTGGATTTCCTACATTTTTCCAAGAACTTTGTTTTATTTTTTTTCTTTGGGGATTCTGATGAAATCCTACGATGTTTAGTCATCCTATCTCTTACTTGCCTCTGATCCATGACATCTTCTCAGTCTGCCCTGGTTTTTGATGACCTTGACAGTTTTGAGGAGTACCGTCCAGCTTAGGGCCTTCATTGTGGGTCCTGGAGGCTTTTCTCATGATGAGACTGCAGTTGTCTGGGGGAAGAATGTCACCCAGGAAGTTTGTCTTTCTCATGACATCAGTTCACAGGATCAGGTTACTAGCTCATCAGTCATGGGTCAGGTGAACTCAGGTCATCTGAGGACATTAGTGTTGGTCAGACATCTCCACTGTGAAGTTGCTTTCTCTTCTCTACAGGCTTGTCTTTGGAATTGAGTCAAAATGTGCAGCCCACACTCAACCCCCACCCCTTCCTTTTTTAATTATCGAGTGTATCTGCCACAAGCTCTGTAAACACACATATTGATCTGAGTATTTGCGCAGGTAAAGCGCGCACATTCTCAGCCAGACACCCAGACATTGGCATGCAGCTCATTCAGACACACTCAGATGAGTTCATACCCAGATGCAGACGCGCGCCAACACAGATGTGCAGACGCAGAGAAATCAATAGTTTCGCTCTTCCATTTCCCTTACCAGCAGAGTGATAAATCAACTCATGTTTTAATGAACCCAACTTTGGAAATGCCACTCTCTGCTTCTTAAATTCTGAAAGAGCAAGAACTGAGGGTTTCTGCATGCATGGTGGGGATGAGGGCGTGATGTCAACGTGAGTTTGGGATCTAATGAGGCCTCTCGGATGGGCCCAGAGGCCTTTGGCAGCTCTCACTCCATCTTCCTCACTTCCTGGCTCTTCCATGGCTCTTTTCTAGCTAGGCTTGAAGAAGGGGTTGTGAATGGCTCCTCCTTGAGGATCCCAGGGCTCCTGGCATCCCCCACTGGCACCACAAGTTTCCGTTGTGCCAGGAGCAGGTCCCAGGTGCTGTGGTGTCACAGTCTATCAGCCCTCCCAGTCTCCACCCCTGTGGCTCTAATCTTGTTTCTCTAGCTTCTTAGGGCTTCCAGCAGGAATGCCCAAACCTGGCTCTCACATTCAAAGCTTCCCACGATCAGGGCCCTAATCCACCTTTCCAGCTTTCCCTCTCACTGTTCTCTTTTTTCCAGAATGTATAACTGTAATTAGATTGACGCCTCCAGTGTCTATTGTCTGTCCTTCCCTGGAATATACTCCCACTGTTGTCA
Source organism: Solenodon paradoxus (assembly GCA_004363575.1). NCBI lineage: Eukaryota > Metazoa > Chordata > Mammalia > Eulipotyphla > Solenodontidae > Solenodon > Solenodon paradoxus. Next base: position 83,703 of record RJWH01002252.1, on the reverse strand, counting down.
CGTCTCCAAACTCCAACCAGATCTAAAGGTCACCTTCTCTAAGCATCTTCTCCTCATCTCCAGCTGGAAGGGACAGCTCTCCTCTCTGAATTTCCAGAAATCATATACAACTCTTAACACCCTTGCTATAAACACACTTCATGCGCCAATCTTTTCTCTAAGGGAGGAGACTGACTGCTTAGTTATTTGTACGCTTGTGTTTTAGAAAAGAATCTCTGATGCACCCTGGTGGCTTGGTGACTAAGTCCATGGCCTCTGGCCACTACAATCCTTATACATCCCAAGGATTGGACTTCGTAACTCAAGACCAGGGGGAACAATCAAGATGATCAACTAAATAAAAGTAAACCCATTGTGCTATATGTAAATGAAAATTTGCTATTATGTATACCTCAAAACAAGTTAATGTCAAAATGCAATATCCCTTATAAAGAAGATGCGGTACATATATACAATGGAATACTACGCAGCCCTTAGAAGAGATGAAACCCTGTCATTTGATTCAACATGGATGGAACTAGAGGGGATTATGCTAAGTGAAATACGTCAAAAGAGGAAAGATAGATACCAGATGACCTCACTCATAGGTGGAATGTGAATAGACAAAACAAAAGAGCAGATGAAACATAACCAACCCTGGAACATTTGCAACAGAACTAAGGTTACCAAAAGGGAATGGGGAGGGGGCACAAATGGTGGCAGAGCCCACTGGACAATGGTGAAGAACACTGGTGATTTGGTGGAGGGCAGGGTGTGTTGACATATATCTAAGGAATGGGGGACCTATACATAGGAAATTATTTTAACATGTACAATAATTACTATAATAAAAACATATTTTAAAAATGCAATATCCCTTCAATAAAAAATAAACAGATAAATACTTCATTCTCCTCTCTCTTCCTGCCTGCCTGCCTGCTGGGCTTCATTCCTGCCCACACCTTTCCTTAAAAAGAAAAGGATCTCTTGGCTGCAAGATACAGGTATGAACTCTTGGACTTGAAGCCCAGTCCCTGATGATTCTGGTGCTCCTCATGGAGCAACGGAAGTTGCCATCATCAACACGACCCGCACCCAGCAGCTCCAGTCTCTAGCCTCTTTTCCTGAGTTTCACTGAGAATTGGATGACCGCAGCTCAGTTATGAGCCCATCCTGGATCTACCAGCAACTCCGGCCAGGAGCATTTTCACGCTGTCTAGACATGCCCTGTGGGAGACCGCTCCTATGTTTGGGAGAAGGAGACTTTTTCAAAGAGGCGGGAACACTGAGGCAGATACTGTTAACTTATCTTTGCTATTGACAGAAGAAGAGGAAGGATGCTGGGAATTAACAAACAACATATGTCCACTATATAGCATTTATGACATGAGTCAGTGAGTGACTCTTTTATTCGTTGCCTCTTAAAACCCCCTAGGTCAGTTTGCCTTCTAAGTCGGTATCTCTAGAACATGACGACCCTGTGTTTTTCTATCCTCTACATCTCCTTCTATTTAGGCTACTCTTGGGGACCTCTCTGGGCAGCCTGAGTGGTGACAATGTATGAGGTCTTCTGCAGCAATAAATGCCTGCCACTCTGCCACTCATTCATTGGCATGCATTTATCAAGTAGCTGAGACACAAGAGGCTCTAGCAATAAACTGAGGAGTGTCTCCTGATGGACTCGGAGAGTTCAGACAAACATGTCAATTGCCATAGGATGTTATCAGCTTTCCAATGGAGGATGCATGGAGAGATATGGGGGCCTTGAGAGGAACTCTGGCTGAGGTTTTCGGAGAAAGTAACATTGGAGCTACACCTTGCAGGGTGGCTAGGAGCTTGCTAGGTAGAGAAGGAACGAGGATTCCTATTGAGAGAGAACTATGTTCATGTTTGCCAAGGGTAGTAACAAGAGTGATATGGCGGAGAAATGGGGGAACTGAGTGAGTCTGTGTATGCTTCTGGTGAGAATGCTAGGCATGGGGGGAATATGGAAAACGGAGTCTTGTCGAGAGGCTGGGACCTGATCATGGAAGCCACTCCCGCAACTGAGCCTCAGAAACCTTGACTTATATAGGGGCCAATGGGAAGTGACATCTGTGTATATTGTCAGGGTGGGGATGAAAAGCTTTACTGCTTGTGAGAGACAGTATGCAAGGTCTGTTAATTTATACTTCTACTCTTGGAGGTCTAGGCCATAGAATAAAGGTACTGATATATCAGGGAATGGTAAAGGGGCTTTATAGCGTCCAAGAACTGGAAACAAAGGGTGTGCCCAACAACAGGAAAATGGTTTAATAAATTGCAGTATATCCACAAAAAGGAATCATCTTAGACATTGAAAAGAACATTTTAGGACTCAACTAAATTGAGGCCAGTTGGGGAAGGGATTTCTGTGCTGAGTAACACAAACAAAATGCAACAAAATGTGTATATATTATGGTCATCTTTACAAAACTAGCAGTGGGCCAGAAAACTTTATAAATTTATGTGCACTTACATGAAAGCCTATGCAGGAATCTGTGAATTCGAAGAACAGTATGGAATGGCACTCAGCTGTCGAGTTGGTGAGGGGGGCAAGTATTGGAGGAGTGACAGTCCTGTGTCACTGTCTGCAGTCGAAACACATTTGATGTGATCCCACTTATGTAAAATTAAATGTGAGTTCATAAAGATATGGGAAGCAGGGAACTGTTATTTCAGGTGCTACATACCCTCTGTAAATATATTCATATTCTATACCAACTGTAATAGCTATTTTCATTAAAGGAAAGGGAGGAAAGACAGGTCACTGGTGAGATTTTGCTTTTTAACAATTTAAAGACAATTTTGTGTATAATTTCCATGATTAAACATTTTAACCCTTATGATTAAAAATCACATTTAGGTATGCCCTGGTGGAGTAGCAGTTGGGTCTGCCACCTCTGGTGGAATGCAGTCCACATACATCCCAAGGACCTGGGTTTGAGTCCCAGGGCCAGGAGGAACAACCAAGATGAACAGCTAAAATAAATAAATAGGTGGTTCTTCCTCTTCTCTCTTCCTGCCTGCTTGCCTTGTCACCTTTATTCCTTCCTGCACCTTTCCTTTAAAAAGTACATATTTAAAACCCTTAGAGTCAAAGAATTGCATTGTTCAAAAAATCCTGCTCCTTCGCAGTATCCTGAAGTCACACATGACCCCAACCTTGATCATTAGAGTATGCTTTATAATCTGAGTCTTTCATGGCACCTTTGCCCTGCCTAGCTGGCTTCATTGGTAGGACCAATGAGACAAAGCCCATCGCGTGCTGTCCTGACTAGAAGTGCTCTCCCCTTTGTGCACAGTCCTGCAGGATCTGCCCCCATCCCACCCTCCACAGCTTGGCCTCATCTCCCTCCTCACTCCCTCTGCCTGCCTGACTGGTGGCCTCCTGGATCTTCCTCACACATCCGAAGTTAACTTCTGCTCTCAGAGCCTCCGCACTTGCTCTTCTCTCTCCCGGAAATAATTACCGCCTCCAACCTATTATATGTAGCCTCATCTGTTTGAAAATTGTCCTCTCAGTCGAATGAGAGCTCTGCAGAGGAAGTGATTTTCATCTACTTGTTTGTTGTGATAGCCCAGGGTTTAGACCAGCACTTAGCTCATAGTGGGCACGAATGAATGAATAATTGTGGCCTGTGGAGAATGACTCAGGCAGGTGAGAGTCGTGCGGAAAGCTTCGCTAAATATCTGGCATTGCTGCATTTTATTTAAATAAGTGAACTTTAGAGTGAATGTTCTTTGATTAAGATCTTAGGAGCTGATTAATTTATGCTCTCACGATGTTATACTAAATTGATGTAATTTTGCTTCGTGACAAAAGTAATATACATTCGTGACGGAAACTTTGAAAATTAGACAAACAATGAAAAAAAAATGCTTTCATTTTACCACCCGTAAAGAACAGCTAGCATTTTAATAGCTTATTTTAAATATTTTTTTCTAGACACAGCTTTTCAGTATAATTAAAATAATTGCATATTTACATTGTTGCAGATGGCTCTCAATTATACTTTATCCAGTGCACACTTCACTACACACTTCTGGAAAACAGTATTTGAAGGAAGGACACAGCGTATAACCATGAGGCTGTACCACAATTCATTTAACCACATGTCTCTTCTTTAATATGCAGGCTGCTTCCATTTTCCTCTGATTGTAAAGATCATTTGCTAGTCTGTCTTCATTGCTGTTTGTCTTGTCGTCTGGCCAACCCCCCACCCCCCGCGACCCCCAGAACTTAAAGTGCTGCTTCAGTCTTAATATCTGGAAGAGATGGGCATAGTGAAAATAAGAGGATTAAGGTAAATGAAGACTAACAACTGCGAACATGAACAATGTTGAGTAAAAACATTAGAGGACTGACCTGGAATCGAAACCTTTGGAATTTCTGGCCTATTGATAACCATCATGGTGCTCTTCCTGGTTGCAGGCTGCACCTGATGCAAGTGGATTCCGTCCAGCGCTGGATGGAGGACCTGAAGCTCATGACCGATTGCGAGTGCATGTGTGTCCTGCAGGCGAAACCCATCAGCCTGGAAGAGGACGCGCAGAGTGACCTCATCCTGGCGGGCGGGCCTGGCTCTGGAGACCCTCTGCAGCTGCTGCTCAAACGAGGCTGGGTCATCAGCACTGAGCTGCGCAGGATCAGGCAGAAGCTGGCCCAGGACCGCTGGGCGCGCGTGCACAGCATGAGCGTGCGTCTGACCTGCCATGCACGCTCCATGGTCAGCGAGTACAGCGCTGTCAGCAGGAGCACCTCGCAGGAGATGGGCCAGGTCTGCTCTGGGTTGGGCATGGGCGGATGCCTTATAGAAGAGTGGATCTAAATTGTGTGAAATGTGAAGCTTTTATGCCTCAAGGGCCTACCTCTTCCAATAAGGCAAGGAAGACAAATTAATACCTCTCATGTGCAGGGATTGTGCTAGGTGTTTTTCCATAAGTCTCATTTAACCTGCCTAACCTGTGAGATGGACATAACCACTGTGAGAGGGAGTGTAATGGTTAGTTACTATCCAGTTTAATGCCAGGCTGCCTGGGTTCCACTGTCAGTTGTACAGGGCGACCTTGGCAAATGACTTCCTTCTCTGTACCCCAGTTTTATCATTCCAATGCATATAATAGCAGCATTTGTCCCCTAGATCTGTTATGAGGAATAGATGCAGTATGACACCTAACACATTAAAACACTTGTTGAGACATGCTAGCTAGTATTACTGTCCTGACTTTAGAGATGAGGAATCAGAAGCTCAGCATGCCTCAGTAACTTGCCCAAAGTTATACAGTGAATGCAGGGGGGCTCAACCTAAGCCTTTCTGATACCAAAGCCCATGACTTTGACTCTTCACAAAACCTGAAATGAACCATTGAAACCACCCTCACTTTTCATTATTTCTTTCTCCTCACTTTCCTCCTAATGCTTTCACTTTTCCTTGTTCCACTTTGTAGACAGTCAACTTCTGTTCATTCTTTGGGGCTCAGTTCAAATGACCCTTCCTCTCTGATGTGTCTCAGATCACCAGGCACTAATTGCTCAGATTTTCTCCCCTCCCCTCCCCTCCCCTCCCCTCTCATTCTCAAAACAACTTGTGATGATCTCTGCAACACCTATAACTGTGTTGTGGTTGATGTGCCTGATTCCCAAATCAGATGACTTAATTCTTCATCTTTATGCTCCAGCTGACCCAGTGCAGCAGTTGATCTTTGACCAATGCTTATTGAATTGAATAAAATTGATTTTTCTACAGATTGAGAAGCTGCTAATGGAGAAATGTTCAGAGCTCTCAGCAGTCACAGAGAGGTAAATCCGTCCCCAGGCAGGATAAGGACTGGCATCTTCTCCCAAAGGGGGAGTGGGAGCGGGGAGACGTGGTGGTGACTTTCATCAGCAAACATAAAAGATTCTCTAGGGATTTTCTGCCCCATTTTCAAACCCCAGGAAGAATGTAAATGTCAGAGCAGAGGCCCTGGCAGAAGAAGAAAGAGGGTTCTTAAGTGTTGCTCATGAGGAAAAAGTTTCTCACAGCTTTGGGAAGCCCTATGATCTCCAAAGTCAAGACAGAGGACAGCAGATACTCACACCCGCAGACACTCACTTACTCACACACAGACATGAAGATATAATTGTGAAAGTACACTCACACCCTCTTCTCTGTGTTTCATACACAAACATACACACACACACACACACACACACACACACACACCCTCAGCCTCTTGTGCATGCACACACACATGCACACATGCACACATACACATTTGCTGGCACGCTCATGTTTTCCAGCCCTTAGGAACTGGAGGAAAACCCTGCAAGCTGGCATCCCTTAGGACACACATGGGCTCTTTGTGGTAACAGGGTAAATTTGAGCCCCTTCCGTGTCCCCATTATCCTGTCTCGGAAGAAAATCCAAGAGGGTCTGTCTTCTCTGCACATTGTAGGCAGCCATCTCTTAAAGGGCCCCTAGCATTGTCACATTGTTACAAACCCTTAGAGTGAGCAATGGAATATCTGGTGCTCCAGCACCCCTCCTCTTCCACTCCCACCCCTCCACCCTCACCCCTAGACCTTGGCTGAGATGAGGGTAAGGCCCAGAGGAATGGATTTGGCCACTTACTGATGGCTTTTCTTCCCAGTGAAATGATCTATTAACTCTTATCTCAGACCAGCACATCTCTGAACACTAGGAGGATGAGCTAGTGATGAAATATTCCATCTCTGACTCCCTTCAATGTATTTCGCTACCACCAGGCCTGCAGCAGGCTCAGATCTCACCTCTGCTATGAGCCTGGACTGATCATATGATGCTTCTAGAAGTCCACCTCATGGTTTTTTTCCCCCAGATGTCTGCAGGTTGAGAATGAACACGTCCTGAAGTCGATGAAGGCCTGTGTGAGCGAGACTCTGAGCACCCTGGGCCAGCACTTTGGCCAGTTGCTGGAGCTGGCCCTGACCCGGGAGGTGCAGGTCAGTGTGGGTTGGGCTGTAGGGAGGTGTGCGCATGCAGCCTCTAGGGGGTTGGGGTAGGGTAAGCAGAGACACTTGGCCTTTCTTGGGAGACATCTTCCGAAGACCACAAATGAAACTCACTAAAGTGAACTCTAGCATCTGAGAGACTGGACTGCTCGAGCTGAGTGAAGGCTTTCCAAGCATTTATCCCAACTCTGCACTTCCAGATGTTAAAACTGGAGCCCAGAGAGGGAAGAAACTTACCTGGCATCTCACGGCATGGCAGTGGTGGTACCTGGAATTGCCCAAATGCACTCAGTATTATTCCCATCATCCTAAATCGTCTGTTGTTTTGTTATCCACAGTGCACACAAGAGATCCTTAGGTCCTAAAAGATTCAAGGCATCAGTAGAGAGCAAGCCATTTCTGGAAATCCTGGCATTGACGAAGATTCTAGAGAGTTCATGTAATCCAGCTCTGTACTCGTAGGTAGAATCCTGCTTGATTCCAGAAGGAGCTAGGACTTCGGAACCTGAAAGAGCTACTTTCAAACAGTGGTCCACCATGGGATTTTGATCCAGTTTCTTAACCTTTTAGCATCATTTTTTTTCTCATCTATAAAGTGAAAATTTTTACCAGAAGAAAATTGAGAGGACAAAGCAAACAACATGTGGAAAGGTGCTTAACCCAGAGCCTACATGAAATAAGTGTCATTTCCCTCTCTGTGTTTTCCTATTTTGAAAGCTTCCCAGAAAAGCAGATTCCATAAGGTTTTCATTATGAGAGGTATTTACATGTTATTTATAGTTACAGAAATGTTGTGTTACATATTTGCCATTCTTTTCCCATCCCCAAATGAAAGCCTTCCACAAATAACAAATCCCTTCTCATAGCGGCTTCTCTCCAAGCTCAGTCTCTCTACTGAGCCCAGAGTCTTCTTTTGCTTTTTCCTGTGCTTGACTCACAGAGCATAAGGCACAGGCCTTCACTCGAAGGAGGCTTTGTAACTAGGGTTCAGACTGTGCTTCCTATTCTATTGCTCTTCTACACTGTCAGATACATTTCAGGCTGCACCAGAGGCTGCAGGGTGACGAAGTGGCAATATAAAGAAAATCTAAACATGCTTGCAATGTGAGAAATATAAATAAATATGGTCTTCAATCCAACTTTTAAGTTCCATGGGAGAAAATAAAGAAAAAGAAAAAACCCAAATTGCCAAATGTCTTAACCCTTAGGAATAATTCAAGGTCCCAAATTGTTAGGTTAATACCATTCTCTTCAATTTCCTTTGCCTGCTCGTCTCTCAGCCAGGAGGATCTCATCGCCGTGTGTGAGTTGTGTTTCCTTGGGCATCTGCAGTCCAGGATGTCTCTCCAGCCATGGGAGGGATTCCTTCAGGACCTTTTCATTTGTATTGGTCTTTCTCAACCATCCTTGAAAGATTCAAAGTGTTGGTACATACAACGCTCAGTATTAGCACAGTATTACGCTCACTCCTGAAAGTTAAAACGGATCAGTCCCCATCCCTAGGGCACGGACTCTCGACAACTTTTGTCCCAGGACTCTGTCCTTGTTGTCAAAGCTGTTGTTAACAGATACTCATCTGCACTGAGAGAAAATAGTGGGGGTTGTTGTCTTGCTTGCTGCCATGGCAGGCGGTGAGTCAGTTCACTCATCTGTCCATAGTCCTTAAGGATTTACGAGCTTATATTCACTGCGGGAAAGTGTCCACCAGTGGAAAATTGTGGAATGATGTTTACCATGTAAGGGAAAATGTCTCCTTCCTCATATAAGGGCGTTTGATAAGCTTTCCCCTTCCTATAAAGCAGGACTTTGTAATCCCTTCCTGAGGTCTTGCTTGATTTGCATTCTTTCCCACAACAGCATTTTCAACATTTCTTAGTGTCTGGCTCCCTTCTAAATGTGATGCTTCTGCCACTCCAAGCTACACAGTTTGGGTTCACCTCTTCAAATACATTGGCTTCTCTGGGGACCCAAATCTTTCCTGCAGTAAATGCAAGCATGTACGGTTTTAAGAACTGAGTTGAGAAAATCAATTTTCGAATCTTTAATATTCATTTGTTTTCTCCCCTAAAAATTATCTTTCTAATAATATACAGTTCCTATTAGTGTCTTTTGAAAAGTGAGGAATTTTCTTCATCTATCCCAGATCTTACAGTGCGTTGCTCTGCTGTGCAAAATCCTTGGAGGGAGAGTGGAAGGTAAAATGGAGAAGGCTTCGTTCCTGAACCCTAAAGACTTAGGCCTCCATGAATTCTTTCCATCTTTTATCTGTTGATAAAGGCATTAGAAATTATTTATTTTGCCCAGTGTGAGTGTGTGTGTGTGTGTTGGGGGGCAGGGTGGATATGAAAGTTTTCGGTGCTTATCCCTACCATCTCCATTTATTCTTCCATTTATTCTCCAAAGGTGCTTGACTTGAGAGCACTGGGAAGACATAGCAAACACTAAAAAATGACTTCTTTATTTTTTGGGGGGTTACTTATTTAAATGTCAGCAATTCCTTTCAGTTATATTGGGCATACTCACCCTCATGATATGTTATTAGTTATAAAAAGTATCTGCAGAGACATAGACTAAAGGTTAATGGTATTGACTTTTTACAATGTAACTGGAATATTTTTTAGAATGACTAAAGTTTTCAAGCTGTATTAGATAAAATCCGCAGGTATAAGTTTTATATGATTTTTTTATTTAGATTTGGTGCACATTATTTAAGAAAGCATTAAAGACCACTTTGTCAAAACATTTTATGAAATATTTATACTAATTTCTACTTCATGTTCACAAAGGACAAAATTTATTGCTAGTAGCCGGACTAAATTGATTTAAGAAGCAAATACCTTTTTCCTTCTTTAATTACTTGGGGAATAAGTTTGATCATTAAAGTAACTAAACTAAGTGAAAGAGAATCTGATTTTTAGTGCTCAGATCTTATTTAATTATTAACTAAAATTAATAATCATGTATTTATAAATGGATAATGATGGTATTCCAGTTATTTTGGTATTTAGATGTCACTGAATATATCTGAAAGAGTGATGTGATGGCTTAATTTTATCCTGATATTTGCAATCTTCTGGACATGATATCTTTTATATTTTATATTTAAAACTTATGATGAAAAAGTTTACTTGTCAAGTTAAAAATGTGCAAGGGATATATTTTTCAAAATCCTTTTAGAGCCTAGTGAGAGAAAAAGAAACGACATAAGAGTCACAGGTTCTCTGGTTCTGTGTCACGATGGCTGTGCTCCCTAGAGAGTTGCTTGAGTTGCAAGACCTTTCCCTAGGATTCTTCTGAAGTCTGGTCCCTTCTGAGCCTAGTGAGAACTGCAGCAGTTCTAGCTACTGCAAGGCAGAGCATTATGGACACCGATGAATAGAGCCCTGCTCTCCAACTTGATGTGGGTTGTGAAGGAGGGTAGATATTCCCTCTTCACTAGTCCAGGCAAGGTCCTACCAACGTTGAAGGTGTTAGATTCATTGACCTTTGAAACCAGAAAGTTGGATTCACCGAGGGTAAGATTCAATTTCACCACATACCACATGTGTGACCTTGTTTAGAGTTCTGTGTCTCATTTTCAACTGTGAAATGACAAAAGACATTCAGCAGCCCTTAAAGCTCTGATGCATTGTGATTTCAACTGAGTCTTTGATCTCATCTCTTTCCAAATTTATCTTGGTGTGAAGGATGCTTACCACTTTTCATTGTCACATGGCTGATTAACGGAGACATATATGAGGAGTAATTACAGTGTATAGAAGTATAGACATTAGCAAGAAATTATTCACAGATATAAATGGTCTAGTATTAGCAGATGATTGCAAAAGACATTGGGTTTGAATTGTTTAATGTAGTACTAATTTGCTTCAAGTGCAAACTCTAATCAGGAACATTAGTTAATTATTACTTAGGTCTAGGACCCCAATGTCTACATTTTCATGTGAATGTTAGTGTCACTTATGTAACTGCTTCGGTAATGAGGAGGATGGATTCTAAGAAGTATCTTCATTATAGAAATTTGAAGTGACAAATCGTGGTTATTAATTTTACCTTTTGTTAAATATCTTGCAAAAGACATCTATCAAGTCTTAGGGAATGATTTCCATATAGAATTTAGTGTGATTAAATATACACTCTTAGACTGTTGCTATATAGAGGATTAACATATCATGGGTATGAGAAATTCTGTGTTTGAATAAAGAAGAAAAAGGGAGAACCATTTACTTGAGTCTCAAATTCCTTTAATTTTAATAATTTTTAAAATGTGGAAACTTAAGCTTAGGAAGTTTTTCTCTATTGCCCAAGGTCACGAAATAATAGGCGCTAACAACTGTTTTCCTTACGTGTACCAGATGCCTTTAGAAGTCTTTGACATATATCGACAAACTTAAGAAATGGGTTCCACCACTTTAAAGGATAGACAATGTTACTTCTACTATTTCATAGATGAGGAAACTGAGGCATAGAAATAAGTGACTTGTTGTGGGGCACATACAGAGGAAGGAGTAGAACCCAGGCAGTTTGGCTCCAGAACTCGTGCTTTTAATCATGGACACACTCCCTCATCGACATGGTGTGTTAAACAAGGCAAGCTGGCAATAGAACTCAGATCTTCTCATTTACTTTCAAAGGCCTTTTCCATACCACCAGCATTCATTTAAAGCAACTCCATTTTAATATTTAAAAATAAACTTGGGAACTACCAAAGTAGCTGCTCTGAACCCGCATCTCTAAGGTCTTGCTTTCTTACATGAGGCTCCCTAAAGCAACCCTCCTCAATGTCAGGAGAAACTCAAGTAGCCAGCATTAATTACCAGGTAGGAATCATCTATAACCAAAGCAAATCTATAATCAAAGCAAATGGCTGATTATGAAGTGGTTTCAAGATACATGAAAAGCTTTTTTCCCAGATAAGTTAAACTCTTCTAGGAATAATCTTCATGTCTTACTTTTGAATAAATTTTCCACTTGCATTTCTTCCCAGACCTCCTTGGGTCCGATTGTTTTGTCATTCTGGCCTTCTTTCCGCCATCTTGATCAGAGTAGCATTCTTCCATGAATTACTTACTCTTTTATAACAGGATCCCAGTGTTGATATTTGACTTGACTAAAAACCCAGTGTTTTAATGTCCCCTGAGCTGAACAATATGCCACCATATAGTGTTTCTTTTGACTAACCCCTGAACTCTTACCTAGCTGGACATGACCGTTGGCTAATAGCGGTCCAAAATGAGTCAATACTTTGATCCAACACAACATTTTCAACTTGACTATGTTTTTAAATGATAGTTCCTTTCCTCATCAAGAGCTAGCAGAACAGCAAAATAGAACTTGCTGAGCCTGTCAATGCTGAGAGCTAATTTTCTGATCAACTGGAACAGAGACATATTGTGGTCCATGCCCCAGGAAGGGGTTGAAATTATTTCAGATTTCTGAAATGTTTCTCGGACCTCACACTGACTTGTCTTTCTCAGACATAGTACCTCACCATCCCATAAAGGGGCAGTGGATTTGAGAGACTTACAGATTTCAGGGGGTGTGGACCACTAGTATTCCATTTAGGAAGATGAGCACAGATAACCATTAGACTTTGCTCTCATTTCTTAGGCACTGGTGAGAAAAATTGATGCCTCGGAAAATATCTACACCACAGAATCCACCACTGGAAACTTATTCAGCCTGACCCAGGAGGGTGCACCTTTGTGCCGCATTATAGCCAAGGTGAGTCTCATCGTTAGGGGCTAAGATGACAGAACTGGGGAAAGGTTGAAGAAGCTGGCGTGGTGGCAACAGCTGATTTAAGAACCTGTCTGATCTCAAGTATTTGCTTACTATATGAACTTGGAAACATCACCTCCCTAATATGGGCCTACAAGTGACTATCACTTCTGATTTCATTGAAAGCTTTGAAACTGACAGTGTTACCAACCTGAGTCTCTGTCATCTTTCTTCATGTGGTGTTATGAATACTAACCCTCCTTTCCCAGTTTCATATAGCCTACCAAACCCAAGCCCACTATATCCTCCAAATAAGTTTCTTGGTGGGTCTTGAAAATACCTGTAATACTTTTACTAAAAAAAAAGCAAGCTGGGGCGTGCCCTTGTAGCTCAGGTGGCTGAGATGGCTGTGGGGTGGACCATGTAAAGTCCAAGGACCGGGATTCACAGGGACAGGGGGACCATAAATAAATAAATAAAAATGCTGCTTCCTCCTCTCCCTTTCTTCCTTCAATCCTTCTTCCTCTCCTTCCTTCCTTCCTTCTTTCTTTCTTAAAAAATATGAAATAAAGTCATGCCCTAGTGACTCAGGTGCTAAGCACATGTCTGGGGCACAGTCCACATAGAGCCCTAAGACTCAGATTTATAACCCAGGCCTGGGGAAACAACTAAAATGAAAACTAAATAAAGATAGTGCTTCTTCCTTCTCTCTTTTTTCCTTCTGCCTGCTTTCATTTCTGCCTGCTTCCTTTCTCTTAAAGAACAAATAATAAGCATGCCCTTGTGGAGAAGTGGTTTGGTCAACTGCCTTTAGCTAAGGGGCAATCCATGTGCATCCCAGAGACCCCAATTCATATCCCATGATTTAGAGGGCAGCCAGGATGTGCAACAAAATAAAAAATAAACACAATGTTTCTTCTTCCTCTCTCCTGCTGCCTACCTGCCTACTCACCTACATTCCTACCTGCATTTTTCCTTAAAAAAATTAAATGAATTTTAAGAGCAAGTTCTGGTGTGTCCTGGTGGAGCAGCAGTTAGGTCAGTCGCCTCCATGGCAGCAAAGGCCACATACCCCTGGGTTTGAGTCCGAGTCTGGGGGAAGCATCCAGCGTAAGCAACTAAATAAAAACAAAGTGCTTCTTCAAAAAAACAAAAACAAAACCAAAAAAATCCCAAATACCTGTATCCTTCCAATACGACATGAGAGGAAGATAGAATGGAAAAAGATAGTGGGTCTTGCACATTACAATAAGAGTTGTAATTCATTATCTTCATTGTCAATTGGCTCTTGCAACTGAGGTCCAAACACCGGATACAAAGATAGGCAATTGGCAGTCCCAGGACCTCACTGGGGTTTGTTTAATTTTTATTTTTATAATCAAAAAATGATACCACCATGGGGGGTAGAGTCAGTGACCTAACTGAAAGCAAAGTTATGCCCATTAATAGATTAATATGCCAATTATGGAGAGATGTTCCCAGTTGGTGATTCCCAGTAATGATTCTATGTCACAAACCCTAAGGAAGCTTTGGGAAAATACCTACTTTTATCAAACTCAAGATTTACCGGGGTCCTGGGACAGAGACCTAGAAATCAACATTATACCAAGTTCTTTGGTTGATTCTGGGGCATGCCAGACTCTTGGAATCATTCTCTACCTTTAAATGTCTCTAGAAAAGCAGAGTGAATACTTGTAAAATATGATCAGGGGAGAAGTAAATTGTATGTGAGAGCTGGAGCTAACATTTGAACAGTGTCATCCATCAAGCATGCTTAATGCCTTGTAGATGCTTTTTCTGGTAAATGACAAAACCATCCTATGCATATGTAGGAGGTATGACGTTGTTTCCTTCTGTAGCTGAGGAAATAATTTAAGGAACTTTCACAACTTTCACAACATATAGAGTGTGGTAAGAATTCACATCCAAGTCCCTTTAATTCAGAGCTGAGGATCCTAAAACCTACAGTAGTGACTTCTGGTTCAAGCCTTGGCCTTTTAGATTCTTGAGCCAAAGTGTGACTCAGTTCTCAACCCTGTGTGTACATTAGAATCAGATCTGATTTGGATTAAATTAGTCTGGAGGGGAGCCCTGGGTGGGTATTTTAGTGATTCTAATGCTGCTTGGGTTGTTGATCACAGTTCTCTTTGGGAATGATTTATGCACAATTTAGCCTGGAACATTTATGACATTCTTAGGTGCAAAGGAGACAAAGAGGGTAGCATAAGGTCTGTCTTCTCCAAGGATTTTGTGACTCAGTCATTCAGATTGGTCAAGAGTGTTGACTCTGCAGAAGTCTGTCTCCGCTCTTTGGGAGATCAAGAACTGCTTTGATCTCTGGTCTGAAACTGACTCAACATCAATTTAATTATCAACAGAAATTAGATTCAACAACAAAAAAAAAAACAATTAAAAATGGGCAAAAGATCTGAATAGACTCTTCTCCAAAGAAGACATACAGATGGCCAACAGGCTCATAAAAATACACATCATCACTTATTATTAGGGAAATCCAGATCAAAACCACAGTCAGATATCACCTCACATCTGTGAAGACTGCTGTTATCAAAAAGACTGGAAGCAACAATGTTAGTGAGGGAGTGGAGAAAAGGGAATCCCAGTTCACTGTTGATGAGAATACAAATTGGTGCAATCATTTTGGAAAGCTGGAAGTTCCTCAAAAGGTTAAATACAGAACTACTGTGTGAACCAGCAATTCTGCTTCTCGTATCTATGTGAAGAATATGAAAATACTCGCTCTGAAACTTATATGTACTGTTAGGTTCAGTGCTACACTATTTGCTATAGCCAAAAAAAAAAAAAAAAGGAAACAATCTTAAGTGCCCACTGACAGATGACTAGATAAAGCAGATGGTGTAAATACACGATGGATACTAGTCAGCCATAAAAAGATGAAATCTTGCCAATTGCAGCAACATGAATGGAGCTAGAGAACTAGAATGGAGCTAACTAGAATGGAGCTAGAGAGAATTATGCTAAGTGAAATAAAACAGGTCAAGGAAGGAAAGTAGGAGCTGATCTCACTCAGATGTGGACTATTAAGAAATAAAGCAAACAAACAAAAACTACCCTTGGACACTGACAACAGAAATGAGGTTACCAGAAGGGAAGAGGGTGGAGGTGGGGACAAAGCGTAGTGGGGTCCAACAGACTTGGTGGAGCGTAATTAGAACTTTAGCAGTGGGTGAGGCGTGAGATATATTTGATAGAGAGTGATCCTGCACATCAAAACCTTATTTTGTATTGTAAATCAGTGTCAGCTCAATAAAAACAAAAAGAGTAAACTGAAAGAACAGAAATTAGTGACTCTCATTTGGGGAGATGATTACATTTCTCTTTCAAAATGAGTTGTATATATTGAATTTGGGCTCCAGGGGTGGATCTGGGACATGGAAGGGGCAACAACTTCTAATGACAGCATGGCACCTAAAGATGTTTTATGTTTTGGAAGGCTCAGACCTTAAAAGTTTCCTGGAAAGGAAGCTTTGCTGAAATGCTAGGTGTTCTTTCCAGCTCTTGTCTCCATGTGCTGTCCAGGGCTCCGACTACCTACCTACATTTGTGTTGCATTTTCAGAAAAGCAGAGAGTGATCTAAGCCAAAGATGGCCTTCATCTGGAAACCAGATTCTTACCTCTGCCTAAAGTTGATCCCAAACATTTCCAGTGGTAAGAAGTAGGAGAGAAAGGCCTGAGCTGGGACCCCCACTCATCAACCACTAAATTCTCCTGCACCCCAACAGCAGCCTGGACACTCATGGACCATGAACACTAGCTGTGTAAAGGTTTAGGTGGTCCTTTGAGTTTGGACATGAGTCACATCCACCAGAGCATGGCCGGGGACTCCATGTGATTCACTGAAGATCAGCAACAAGAATGACTATTTATTTGTTGCTTCTAGTGTTCCAGAACCCATGCTGGGTACTCTCCACACAACTATTGTATCTGGTCTACATGCACTCTTCTAAGATGGGCATCAGTGACCCAACTTCACAGAAAAGGACACCAGGACTCACAATGGTTGAATACCTTGAATGGCTCACACTTGATATCAGATTTGTCCAGCTCTGGAGTTAATGCTGTTTCCATTTGAATGTTCATTTGGCTAAGAATCTCAGAGTACTTCCCTTTCCAGGCAAAGCTTCTCCTTCAACAATTCACTTCCCTAATCAGGATTTCCTCTTTTTCTGCTTCTGGTGCAACCACATAAGGTCAGCTTGTCTACTCTGGTCATGAGGCTGGTAAAGGGTGGCACTCAGAGACATTGGCGGGAGAGGGGAAGAAATGGGAGAACCTGAGGTTTATAAAACTAGAAGTAGTCAACTTTGATGATAATAGTGGTCATGATAGATAAAGTAGGAGTACACACGAAAAATAAACATTTATATAGTACTTACTATGTGCCAGGTAATGTTCTAAATGCTTCCTGTAGCATAACCTATTTAAACATCATTACAATCTTCTGTGGTAGGTAGTTTCAACCCCCATTTTCCAGATGGCAGAGCTGAGACAGTGGTACAGCTAGTTAGTAACAGAACTGGAATTTGAACCTGTCTGTTGGTCAGCAAAGGCTGTGCTCTGGTCCTATTGTGAACTGTCTCTCAGCATCACCTCCTCCTCATCCTCTTTCTTCGTCTCATTTTTTTCTTCCCATTTCCCTCCTCCTCCTTCCACATCCTTTATTATTTATGGAGTCCTTTCTGTGTGGCAAATGCTGGGCACAGCTTTCCATTCATCATCTCATTAGTCCTCCTAGTAATCATGTGTTATGTTCTAATCCTATTTGCCATTTTTAAGATGAGGAAATAGAAGCTCAAAGAAAAGGAGCATAACTTGTCTGAGGTCAGACATTCGGGGCAAAACTGGGATTGTAACCGGATCTGCTGACTAGAGAATCTTAATGTTAACACTGTTATATTTCTGCTCCTTGGGAGAGAGTAGACCGAAGGTTGAAGCTCAGAGATTGAGTGGTGACTCCCATCTCTCCAGCCTGGAAGACTGTTCCTCCAGTGGAATTGCTCTGTTTGGGTTTCTGGTCCTGATGGTGAGACAGGGGCTAGGAGTTCCTGGTGCCCTGCTCAGTGTCCTCCTCTCGGGTGCCCAGGAAACGTGTCTAGCTCTGGAACATACATGGGACATTTCCACCCAGCAGCTGTCCTCTTCCACCTCTTTGGGGCTCAGTGTGGTTTGTCTTTGGGCTGTGCATTCATCAAAGCTGCCTCTAAGAGACAGTTTGGGTAATCTGCTGAGGGCTGTCCACTTAAACTCTTGAGTTTCCCTGAAGGCCGAGGAACAAGTCCAGTCCTCCCTTTGATGGTGGTGGCAGCCCCATCCCTTCCTGTGTACAGAGCATGGTAATCTCCCCTGGGCTGTGTCCAAATTGCCCCCTCCCCCTGTCCTCTACTATTCCCTCAACATTAGCCTGCAGACCCCACAGTGGCCTCCTACAGCTTTATGACAGCTTATCTCAAGTCTGTCTGAATAATTCATACTGTTATACAGCTGGGCTCTGAGCCCAGAGCTTTCTATAAAATTAAACAAGCTCCTGCCAACAGGGCAATTCTGCTAGCTCAGGCGATTCCCAGCCCTACTCTAAGATGAACGTTGCTCTCGGGTCCTCAGCAGGGGCTCCAGGGCGACCCTCAGAACCAGTTCATCTCCCTTCCTCCGTGGCCCCTCCCCCCATATTCCAGCCCTCAGAACACCTGTCATGAGGGTTCCTGACTCTTAATAACCAACCAAAAAGCCTTCCATAGCTTGACCCACACCTCACTGTCCACAACTGGGTGCTAAGACCTTTCATGCACAATAACACAGTTGCTTTTTATGTGGTTGTTGTGACCCCACATTTATCCAAAAATTAGCCAACAGCAGAGCCAGAATTTGAACCAGAACCCCTTCTGTTGTGTTCAGAACTTAACCCTTCTTCTCCAAGCAGCTACAACTACTAAGAAGGCCACTTTTCACAGACTTGGGAAAGGATGTAAGCGGGGCCAGTGCAAATGCGAGTAGAGTTTTAAATTTAGTTGTGCTGGGTTCAGTGCCTCCCAAGCCAAAGAGGAGCCACACTGATACCTGGCTCCTGCCTGTCATCTTTGGCACCCTTTCTTCATCGTCAACTCCAGGCATAAACATCTGTCTGATCCATCCATCCTTCCATCAAGCTTCATATATAAAATTAACATTTATACAGTAGATACAATTAAAAATAAACATGTAAAAACATGCACATGGATCTCTAAGCATACTTTCATATTTGCATCTAGAGGGAGGTCATTAATGCCCAGCAGAGGTGGGTGGGGAGAGCTTTAGACTTATTTCTTTTTTCTGACTTTAAGGAGAAACTCGATTTTACTTTGGTGACTCTCTGAGTAAAGTCTTTTGGGGGATCCCTCCAGTGTCCCAAAACTCTGGGAGAATAGGAAGGCAGTGATCAAAGACTGTGGAGCAAAGAATCAGAGCAGGCAGGCATTTTGTTCCATTCAACCATATTTTTATTGAGTGAGGATGTTCATTTAAAATCAAGTGCTTCTCTTCCAAAACGCCCTTCTCTGCTTATGTTAGGAATTCTGTGCTGTGCTTCTTGGACCCTGAATCCTAACCCATCTCATTGTACTTTGACAGTTTTGCACCTATTGGTAAGCCTGTCTGCCTGCCCTTGGCTCATGGACCAAACCCCCATTCACTGTGGATGTGGACAGTAACTGAGGTGGTCAGGCTCCATGCCCAGCATCATGTCAGTGCATCATAAATTCATATTTTGCTGAATACTATCCCTAACAGCTATGCCCACCCCGGCCCTGGCCCTTGGCCCCAGACGCATTTGGGGATCAGCACTGACTTGGACTTTTAAGGGTGACAGCATCTCTGGAGCATTTCTGCAGCTTGCAGGTGAGCCTGTGAGTGTTCACGAGCACACCTGTGCACGTGCATAGGAGCCGCACAGGAGAAACATCCTTTTATTTCTACTCGCCTTCCTCCGGTCTCTAGCTGGTGCCTTGACTGACAAAACACAGACTAACAAGAGAAACATGGGCACACGTTTATTAGCTTGTACATGACCCTTACATGTGGGGACTTTCAGACGAGTCACACAGAGTCGGTGAGAACTTGGGCCTATTGAGTCTTAGCAAAGGAAGTATGCATTTTTAGAGAAGTAACAAGACAAAGGAAAGGAATCGTAATTTTAGATTTTGAAAGAATCCTGAGTCTCAAGGGTAATCAACTGTGGGAAGGCAATATATGGATAACAGTACTGGTTGGCTGGTTTGTTTTTACATAGTTTCCTCTGATGAGAATGATATGGTCTATAGTTGTCTCCAGTGATTAACTTTTGTCCTTCTTACTAGAGAGGGAGGGTGAGAACCGAGATCTTTCCTGCTTCTTCTCAAGTGTCTTCAGTGCAAAATAACCCTTGTGTCAAAGTGCATATTTTGGGGGTGGTATATTTCAGTCACCCTCTAGACCCCAATGCCTACTGATGAATAGGGCTGTCAATCCTGAGTCAGCCCAGAAAAAGCCACACATGACATGATGTTTTCTTTTTCTTGGCAGGAAGGCGGGGTGGTAGCGCTCTTCAAGATCTGCCGGCAGGACAGTTTCCGGTGCCTGTACCCTCAGGCGCTCCGCACGCTGGCTTCCATTTGCTGTGTGGAAGAGGGCGTCCGCCAGCTGGAGAAGGTGAGTGCAGGTGTGGCTCAAAGGGACACTAACCCTTCCTGCATGGGATGCTGAGCAGAGTCTAGGGGTCAGGACACAGTAGGAGGCAGGTGAGGCGGGTGGGGACTGGGGTCAAGGTTCAGGATGGTTGGTTCTTTAGCCCTGGGGGACAGAATGGGCAAGAGCAGGTGAGTATTGGGGTCCCTGGGCATGCAGTGGGGGTTCCACAAGGACTGGGGGTCTTGGATGAGGGAAATGGAAGCATAAGTGCAGGTGCATCCATGCAGCATGGCACCAAGGAAGGTGGTGATCTGATTGGCCAGGTGGCTCAGCTCATTCCAGCCTCTGCTCCTCACTCACCCCAGGTGGTAGGGCCTCGGGCAGTTCCACCACCCACACTTGAGATGGATCCTGACTCGAAGCAGGAGGGCTGGGGAAGCTAGGGCTGATATTTGGGGATTTCTCAATCAAATTTTAAAGACAGATGCTGAAAATTGCTGTGAAGTGAGGTAGAAAAGCTGGGTATAGCCTGGTAACGGTTGCAGTGCTTACAGGGTTGGAGTAGGCACCTTGAGTCCATTCCTGGAGCCTGGTCTGCAGAAGGCTGGGATAAGCAAACTGTTACCTTCTGCAGCCCTGTCCCAAGTCAAGTTCCAGCTGTGCGGAAAGCCTGCACGCACCCTCAGACCCCTTACATTGGTCTGGATTTCTTGACAGGTGCTCATCTTACTCTCCATTCTGTCTCTCCCCATATCAGCTCAGCTTATGGCACAGGATGTCAGGCTCTTAAGAGCTCTTAACTGAGAGTAGAGGCTAGATGGGGAATCTACTTATTTTACAGATGAGAAGGTTGTGGCTCAGAATGGGGAGGAATTTGTTCAAGCAGTGGGGTGATGGAGAAATTAGTGTTGTTCCTCTGGACAGAATTCCCCCGTCCCTCAGAGTTGGAAGCCTTTGTATTGTGTGTTTACTTGGATGGCCAATGACTGGGGGGAGGGAGATGGGGGCAAGACCGCCAGGCTCCATGAAGTCAGTGCAGTGCACATCTCCAGTTTCATGTGGTGAATAATTCCCTCTCCTCCCACACAGTTTTCTTCCTTGGACAAAGGAAAATGGCCAAATGAGGTTGGCTTGTCTTCTTTCATGTTGGAAGAAGGGGAGAGAGGAGAGAGCAGAAGGGACTCAGTATCACCAGTCCTCCAAAAGCTGTGGATTTCTTGAGTTGAATGAGTTTGCAGAGCAACAGGAAGTTTTCAATCCAGGGAGGAGCAGCCGGGCTGTTTTGTTTAGAGCTGAAAAGCTGTGCAGCTGGGAAAGCCGGAGGCAATATTTCCTTCTACCTTCCCGATGCTGCTCCAAAGTCAGAAGCCACAATGTGTCTTTCCCTGACCAGATGGGGTGGCTCCAGCCTGGGAGTCAGACCCGACCTCACAGAGCAAGAGGATAGAGGAGACTCGATGTCTGAGGGCTGACTAGGTGGCAGGTGCTGAGCTAGCCCTTTACATACCCCTGTATTAACTCAGCAGAACCTTAAACAGTGAGCCTTATCCATCTCTCCATCTTCAAGACAAGCAGAGTCTCAGCCAGTCTTAAGCTGCTTGCTTAAAAGTATATAGTTTGTAAATTTTGGAGCCAGAATTCAAACTGCATCTGCCTGAGTCCAGTGCCCAGTCTACCTCTCTGGTTTAATGGATCCTCTCAGAGTGCTGAAAAACATCCTGGCAGCTCAACACAGACCACCTTGCTCTGCCTGGTCAATGTTCTAACCTCCTGGACCCCAACTGACACAGGAAATGGTTCCTGCATGTCAGCTTGCTTCCCATACAGACACTCTTGAGACATCTCTATCAGACAGAGTAGGAGTGAGACTGCCTAAGAAAGGACTCCTGGTGGTCAGAAATAATTACTACATAGGACACTGGTAGTGCAGTTTGCAAAGTGGCTCTGCTATGCATTCCAGTTTCCTTTGACTTGCCTCCAGTGTGCAAGCCTCCTCGTTGTAAAGAGGAAGAAACTGGGGCAAGGAAGTGAAATGATTCCTTGCGCAGAATCACATACCTTGTAATTTATTCATTCAGCAAATATTCATTGATCATCCACTATTTGCCTGTACAGCGGTAAGCAGAACAGACCAACCCTGTCCTCGTGGAGTTTACGTTCTAGTGCAGGAGAAAGTTACAGCCTGTGGTCAAAATCTACCTGTTGACTGCTTTGGTATGTGCAGAATGTGTATAAGAATCCCTCCCACCCATTTTGATTTAAAAACCAGATGAACAGCTTTTCATGTCACATGAAAATTATGTGAAATTTGAATTTTGATCCATAAAATGGTTCTGGAACACAGCCATACTCATTTGTTTAGCTGTTGCCTACATCTGCTTTCACATTGCAGAATTCAGTAATTGCAAGAGATCAAGGCCTGAAAAGTCAAAAATATTTATTATTATAGTCTTCTATAGAAAACATTTATCGACCCCTGTTCTATCAGGTAATAAGGGTATCCTGACAGTGATGAAAAGGACAATCACGGTCTTAGATTGAATACTTGCTTTGAGCAAGCACTTTACTAAGTCCTTGCTTTCATTGTGCCATTTAATCACTGCCTCCGTTTTGTTCCATTAGTGCTGTTCTTATCCCCTCTGTTTATGGAAGGAAAGGAGACTCAGCTAAGTGAAGCCTTGCTCAAGAACCGTGACCTAGTGGGAGTTTGATTCCGGTCCCAAGAAGGGCCCCCTGGTGGTCAAAAGCAGCAACTGCCTAGTAGTGCTGTAGGTGCTGGCCGAGTGACGGGCTCTTCCTAGCCCACAGCCCATTTTCCAGAGCTACAGGCCAGAGACTGCCGGGCTGTGAGTCCTTATGCAGACCCATAATTCAAATATGATATTGTGAGTTCCATATCCACGCTCTTTTCCTCCACATCAAGCTGCTTGCAAAGTTGTGAGACGTTCTAGAAACGCCGCGAGGGACCCGGGTCTGCTGTACTCTCTACCCCTGCCCCTCCCCAGGTTCCCTCTATAATTGCCTCCCTCTGCTGGGTGCTGGCCTTGGAGGCTCTGGTGGAGTCATTCACTGTGAATATTTATGGTGGAGGGTGAGGTCCAGAAGTGCCTCTAATGCAGGGTGAAGGTGGGTAGAGGAGGGGGTCGGGCGGCGAGGTGCTCAGGGCTCTTGTCAGCCAGTCACCGGCTCACAGACCTAATTAGATAATGTCAAAGTCCCGACCTGCTGCTGATTCACTGGCCTCGTCTCCTTGCTTAATTAATTGGCAATGAGAAATGTGCTGGATTTGGGGAAATTTATCTCTGTCGTGCAGTTCCCCCTACTTCCTCCCACACTCCAAGAGGTTCATTAAATTAAATCATCCACAGATCCTGACAGTGGAGCTGTGGGTCTAGTCAGGGACCAGACACCCCCATCCATCCCTAGAACTGCTGTGTGTTGCCTGGGCTCTGCCTGGTGTGGAGGTTTGATGTGGTCCTACACTGAGCTGCCGTTTCATTCATTCTCTCCCCTGAAGTCACATAACCACCTTCTTCTTCATTTTTCCGTCAGCCAGTCACTCGCTTACTTTCTACTCCCTCATCCACTTGCTTGCACACTCAGTCTGTCACTGTCTAATCTGGGTACTAATTCAGTCCGTCATCGCTCATTTGTTGTGAAACAGCCAATGCGCGGGGGACTGTCACCTGTGAGAGTCAGGCCCTCCTGGGCTTGAATCCAGACTTCCCCACCTATGACTTGGGCAATTACTTAACTTTCTAGCTAAGTAGTTTCTTTATTCATCTTTGTTCATCAACTGGGCACAATAAGATCGACCTCCTGGGACTGTCAGGGACGAATAGACAGACAATGGTGATTGGCACACACTGGTGCCTAATCGTGATTGCTGGTCTGGTTGCAGCGGGCATGATGCTAATCGCTGGGGTTTTGAAAATCAGTGGCCTTGGGACGCTTCCAATGTGGTGGAGAAGGGAGTGCTGGCATGCCAACAAGAAAGGCTGGCATGGTCAAAGATGCCACCCAGGGCTGTGCGGAGAGTTTGGGTGAGGCTGAGCACAAGGCCTCACAGTCTTTCCATTTTACAGATGAAGAGATTAAGACTGTGTCCCCTCTGCTCATGCATATAAATCTTGGATTCAACCCCAAATCTGGTTGATTAAACCTGTGTTCTCTCTACTACTCTACCTTGGAAAGAGCTCCCCTTGGAAGCATGGACTTCACGGGGAGGGCTCCCTAGGAGCCAGGCCCTGGGCATTGGATAAATGTGGATACAGCACAGGTCTCTGCAGAAGGGTCTGAAGGGTCTTTCTGGGCTCCATTCTTTGTTTTCAGAGGTCTGTTCACCCAAGCCCAGCCTCCCTCCTTCTATGGCACTCACTCTGGATCAGCATGGTTCAGGAAGTATGTCCAACCCTCCCTGTGTCCTCAGCATAGTTGCTCCTCACTCCCCAGGCCCTGCACTGGGCTTGGGGAGGTTTGGGGGTGCGGTGTCCGCTACAAGCAGCTATATTCCCCTATGGCAGAGAGGGGAGAGGCCTGGTGGTACAGACAGTAGGTAGGACTGTTCCAGGGTCTTCCAAGGTTGCAGGTGATTGCCTTTGCCTGGGGTGCTGGTAAAGGTAGCAGGCAGGACCCAGATGGCCAAAGGGATGCTCCCAGGCAGCCAAGGGAAGATGGGCCTGGTGGAGGCCAGGGAGTCCACTGCTGATGGTCTACAGGAGGGTGTCTTTTAGGAGCTCTGTGGTCAGTGAATTGGGGGAGCCCAGGAGAGGAGACACTGTTCTCTGAACCTTATCTGGGAGAAAACGGGAGGAAGGAAACCAGCTAAGGAGGAGGGAGGGCCCCACAGACCAACTCTGAACCCAAGTTTGTACCTGGGCTGCTCAGGACAGCCTTCCTGGGAATGGAGGACTAGAAAGGAGAGCTGGCCTGACCAGCTCAACACTTGATACAGCGCTGGAGTAGGACTGGCCCCGGGGGCCAGAGAGTAATGGGAAGGACCTGCAAACTGGATTGGTTGGAGGCTGTGACCAGGTAAGGGGTTGGGGACCAGAGGAGTGAGGGTCTATGGTCTAGAGTCAGAAGGGTGGGAGCAATCAAAGCCCCAAGCTCAGACAGCCTCACATCACCTCCAAGACAGTTCTAGTAATTGCCTATTTCAGCCTTGAGACCAGAGAAGAAATTGTTTTCAGAAGAATTTCCTTTTATTTCCATGCCCCCACCTGCTGCTGTTTTATTTTTTCAAATAAGGATTTCACCCTGTGCTGAAGCCAAAGTGGGGAGCTTAATGAAAATCAATCGAGAAATGAAAAATGAGCACGGGGAGAGGAGGAGGGCTCAATTTCAAGTTCCAGAAAAACATCAGTGATGGGGGTTGGGAAACAGCTACCTGTCACCACACAGCTTTGGATCAACAGCAGCCCCTCCCCCCACAGACACAGACACAGACACAAACTCATAGGCAGACACACAGACACACAGTTTCTCAGGGCAGCTCCTTGGGACTAAGGTGTGCTGACATCTGAACTGGATGTCTGGGCTGGAGACAGGAAGTCCTGACAGGAGGCCCCGAGTGGGAGAGACTGGGGTACCAGGGGAGTAGTGGGGAGACTCACAGAACTTCCTCTCCACTGCTGGCTCACTGTAGGGTTACAAATGATCAGGAACAGGTCATATTTGCAGCAACACCAAAAAAGTTAGCTAATTGTACCCCTTTGCTCATTTTGTAAAGATAGGAGAAAGACATTCATACCCATTTTACAGAAGGGGAAGTTGAGACTGGATGATATGGAAACACTCAGAGGGACAGAATTTGGGCTGAGTACTCATTCTTCTGTTCCCAGTCAGAGGTTCAAATTACCACAACCTTGCCCCCACCCCATTAGCTGAAAGGGGCTGTGGTGTGCAGACCCCAGGGCAAGGCAGCTACTTTATCTTCATGGAGTCAGTTCTCATATATAAGAGAGACTGAGTGTGAAAGAGAGGGGCTATGTATAGAGGCAGGACGTCTTTCCAGCCCCTTCTTTTTCTGGGAAGAGGTGGGGGGGAGGGAGAGAGGAGAGAGAGAATGGAGATGCACCCCTCTCTCCCTCTTAAATAGGTTAGGACGCTACAGAGAACTCCAGGGTGCCAGCTCATCTGACTGTGCTATAACAGGCAGACAGGAAAGGGAAGTGTCACCGTCACCTTCCCCAGCCCTTCAGGGAAACTTTCTAGAGGAAGTGCGGCTTATTCGCCAGCCATCTGTCTTGTGGGTGAGGATGGGGGCATTTGAAGGAGACCTGCTTATGAAGAGGGAAGAACAAAATTCCCCACGTTGGCTCATCTCCTCTCACCACTCGCCTTCAGGATTCATGTTGATATGACGGACCAGTATTGTCCAGAATGAAAGACGGCTCTCGTGACTTGGGGATGGGGTGTTCACCGCTAGCGCCAAGTTCAACCTGAATTTGGAGAAGGCCTGGGGCGGCTGGGCAGCCTGAGTGCTGAATGCAGGTGCGGGCTCCTATCACTGTGCAGGAGCGCCCTCTGGTGGACGAGAGTTGCAGCGACAGGCTGACGACCCTGGTCTTCTGAGGCTGGAGAGGCTGTGGGCATTGGGCCTCTAGCCAGTGGTCAGGGCCAGGTATTGTGGAAGAAGGGAGAGAGAGGGTTTTCAAATTCAACACTTCTTGATGAGGACTTCTTCCCACTGAACCAGCCTCCTCCAGGAGGAGGATGTGCTAAATCTTGTACCAGAGAATGTGTCCTGTGCCTTCTTGGAGAAGAACCCTTCCTAAGCACCTCGCTGGACAGAGTCCAAACGATCTCAGCCTCTCACTGAAGATGCCCTCTTGGAAAACTGCCTCTAGCAGATGCCCCTTTGGCCCGTAGGCCTGGGCTGCACCCCCAGAGGCACCACTTACTCTGTGCTGACCTTGAACCCTACTGAGCCATCATGGAAGCTGGAATGATCAAAGAAGCTAATGTGCATCAGTGCCAGTTATTTCCCTTTCCCACCAGATTCCTCCACTAAACGTCCTTGGACTTTGTGCCTCGGGCACCTGCCTTGGCTGGGTGTCCCAACGGTGTCTGTCACCGACTCTTGCTGACATTGCTCTAGGCTCCGTCTCTAGACGCCTTCCTGACTGCTCTCTGCTCCCCAGTGCTAGCCCTGCATTGGTCGGGCCCCTGGGCCATGTCCACACTGCCTGGCCTCAGAGCGCTCGCGCTCGCTGACTGTTCTTTCCCACCAACAGACATTATCTCACCTGCCCCTTTGGCCCATCATAGTACTGACATGCGCATACGTGTGAACAATTTCTCCTGTATGACCAAATACATACTGCCAGGAGTTCTGGTGCATTCTTCCCCATTGCAGATGACAGGACAGAGGTCCGGAGAGGTGAAGTGATACCACTGTGAGCAGCAGGGCTGAGTCCAGAGTGCAGGCTGTCTGATGGCACTCAGATACCACCTGGCCGGGCCTCTGTGACACAGCCTTCAGGCCCTGGTGTGCAGTGTGAGTGGAGGAGTGGCGACCTTGTAGGCTGTCTCAGTAAGGACAGCATGGCTAGAAATATTCACCTGGGATTTTCCCTGAGCCCCCTTTTGTACCATCAATCCTAAGTAACTTATGCCAACTTCCCTACCCTTTCATTCCCCTGGCCCTGGCTTAAGGTCCCCAAACACACCAGGTTCCCAGAGGCAGAACCTGAGGTCAGTCCTTCTGGTGCTACTAGTTTGCTGAGGAGGCACAAAGAAGTTTCCTAATCCCTAAGAGCCTGGATCTTCTTCTCACTTGTGGAATGAAGCGACTGGCCTCCTGATACTGTGCGCCATGTAAACTAATTTTGGAAGATGAATGTGATGGTCTCAAGCTGCCTTGGTGGGGATCGTCTCGGGTTGGAGGGTGCTAAAGGGGTGCTGCTCCTCTAGGAATTGTGAGAAAATATGAAGAGATACATACATCTCTCTCTCCCTGCAAGTTCATAGATGGAGCCGGTGGTTTCAACCGTGTGTGTGCGCACGCGCGTGTGCACTTGCAGTGGGGTGAGGAGCAGTCAGTTCAGAAGGTTAAAATGTTGGTCAAATTGCGTTCCCTGACTACCCCAGGCAACCTGAGGAGAATATGAATAAGAAGTCAGGTAAGCATGATGCCTCTTCTGGAGTAGAGGGGGCGGTGCCACAGGGAAGTTAGGAGTAAGGGTTACTTGGGGCACTGGGCAGAGGTGACTTTCCCTGTGACTTCTGGAATGGGGCAAGGGCCAGGGGGAAGAAAGTTACTGGGGCAAAAAGAGGATACAGTGGGAAGACTAAGAGCATGACAGAAGGTGCAGGCTTGGGAACAACATCTGTGAGAAAGGATCATGTCCTGGGAACAGCCAGGTACCCACAGCATGTTGATAGCTGACCAGCGCTCAAAGCAAGGTCATTGTGCAGCAATGCATATGTCACACTATAGTGATGCACCCCTGAAAGTTTCCTAGTGTGTAAACCAGTGTGACCTCAGTAGAGATGTATAGAAAATACTAGAATGGAAACGAGTGTCCACCGGTCCCTGAGAGCAAGTGATGAATCCTCTGGACACGCAGAGACAAAGAGACGAGGTCAGAGAAGGGTGACCAGGGAGAGGAAGAGATGTACAGAAGGGTGGGAGAGAAGGGAGAGCAGGAAAATACGTTTTCCAAAGCAGAGCCTCTTTCTCCCTTGGACTGCTTCAACAGTGCCAACATGTCCTTTATGAGCTTTATGAGAGCTGGACATGCGGTGGCCTGTTTGTGACCTGCTCAGGCCTGTAACCTGGTCTGTGTTTCACAGTGGTCTTCATTTTCTTTTTCCTAATGAGCAATGATTCTGAGCATTGCCCCTTATCTTTATTGGTCATTTGGGTATCTTCTGTGAAATGTCTGTCTGAGACTTTTGTCCCTTTTAAAAAATGAGTTGTCTTTTTTGATTAGATTTATAAATTATAAAAAATATATTCAGCATACAAATCCTTGGGCTGACATATGTATGGAGAAGATATACTCTCAGCCTGTGATTTGCTTTTTCATTCCCTTAATGGTATTTTCTGAGTAATAAAAATTCTTAATTTGATAAAGTACAATTTATTGATCTTTTATTTTGTAGTTAGTGCTTCTTGTGTTCATTTAAGAAATGTCTATTTTCTCCCAAAACATGAACATATTGCCAATATTTTCTGCTTAGGAACTTTACTGCTTACCTTTCACATTTAGGTTTATGATCTGTTTTAAATTGTTTAAGTGGTAATCAAGACTCGGTGGTTTTGATATGATATCCAATGGAGCCAGTATCATTTATCAAGTAGACCATCTTTTCACTGCTAAATTAAAATGGCACCTTTTTTTTGTAAATAAAATGATGACATATGTGTGAGTCTATTTCTGGATTTTTCTCAACTCCATTGGACTTTTTATCCATCCTGTGCCAGTATGAGACAGAGTCCCTATAACAATAAATAATAAATTTTGATATTTAGTAGTATAAATCCTATGATTTTATTCTCCTTTAAGATTATCTTGGTAATTCTAGGTTTTTGGCATTTCTGTGTACATTTCACATCAGCTTGTTAATTTTCATAGAAGCACCTGCTGAAATTTTGATGGGGATTTATTTAAATATGAGGTAAATATTGGGTAAATTGACATGCTAATCAAATCGGGTCTTTCAGTGAATGAATATAGTGTGCCTCCTACTGGTATAGACTGTCTTTTAATTTCTCTCAGCAGTGTTGTGCCTTCTTTGGCACCAATGCCTTTCATCTATTTTCTAGACTCACTTCTAGGTATGTTTTTATGCTAACCAGTGTTATTTTAAAATATCTAATTGCTACTATATAGAAAACACAATTTTGAATATTATAGCTATCTGCTAAATTCACATATTAATTTTAATGTGTCAATTGTTTTGGTTTTCATACAGATTTGGATTGTGCACAGATAGACATAATCATGTCATATTTAAATTCTGACTACTTCCTCCTTTACAATTATTCTGCTTTTTAAATTATTTGTCTTATTTGGCTAGGCCACTGCTAAGTGTTAAATAGGGGATGGTGATAATAGACATCTCTGTTACTGGTTTCAGGGAGAAGGCTTTCAATATTTCACTCACTGTTTCATTGTTAAAGTGTGTTATTGTTATCATATTAAAGATTAGAAAACTGAAGCTCAGAGAAGGTAACTTGCTCACTTCACTTCATCTGCGAGCAGCACAGCTGAATTGTGAACCTAGGGTTTTCTCACTCCTATAGTTGGCAGCTTCCACTACATCACAGGGTCTAGAACAGAGCTCAACTCAGGGTCACCCTAAGAGTTAACTGAGGAATCTTTACAAACGTTGATGCCAAGATGCTACCCCAGACCAATAAGATCTGAAATTAATTGATGCCTCATGAAATTTGGGTATTAGTCTTCATATCATCTGGGAACCAGACTAAATAACCACTGATTTCAAAGCACTTTGGGTGAAATTCAGATCCCTGTTGTGCCCTGTAACTCTTTGCTGAAACTTGCTATTTTTTTCTCCACATATGCCTAGGAAACCTAACCCAAGTGAAATCAACTTGTTCTTACTTACCTTGTGATGCCTTCTTACAAACTCCACTGCTCTACCAAATACCTTCAGAGTGTCTGTTTGACCATCTGCTTTAAGGAAAATCATCTGCTTGACAGGGAAATTATTTTCTACTTATATTTGTAAGTGATCAGTCCTTGATTTCTCTTCACCTGAGCTTAACCTCTCTACCTCACTGACTTCTCTGCCAAACTGGATATAGAATTCCTTTCATACATTGTTTCATTCCCTATTGCTTATTAAAATTTGTATTCCTTCATTTCAATACTTAGATTTCAATTAAAGATTATTATTTGAAATAGCAAAAGAGGTAGAGTCTGGGATATCTTCCTCCCAAGGGCTTGTTTTCTGTAGCTTTCCATTCAATAGTCTACTACCATTTCTTAAAACAAATACCTCATTTTATAAAGCAAGTCTTTCACGTTTTGCATTGTTCACAGTCTGTCCTGAACCTTGCTTGCCCTGATCTGCGGTTCATATTCCACATTGGATCCTGCTTCTGGTCATGTGTTTATTTTTTCCAGCGAATGCTTGGTGCTGCCCCTTGGCCCTCACTTGTCTTTGCTTCCTTGGGCCTGACCCTTGCTTCCCTCTCTGACTCTGACTGAGTTCCCCGCCCCTCCCCACCCCGGCTGTGCTCTGGACAAACAGATCCACTCTGCCTGGACCTATGAGTAGAATTCCAGCTGCTTCATGGTTCCCACTTGTCTCGTTTTCTTTTCTTTCACTGTTTGGCAGCCTTTTAGTGTCCCAGTGGACCCAAAGGTAAAGGAGGACTTCAAGGGTCTTAAGGTCACCTGTTCCCTCCACTGCTACTGAGTCATCACAGCGTTTCCATGGTTCTCTTTAAATTTTAAACAATTCAGCCACCAGCTTCTCTGTCTTTCTTTAAAAACTAAACACATGTCAAGGAGCTAGGAGATAGCAGACTAGCACTGGTGATAAAGGATGGACCTTTGTCTCCTAGTGTGTGTTCCTTAGATATTTGCATACAAGCACCACTGATGTCCTCCCAATAGTCAATATGAGAATTTCACATGTAAACCTGATGTGATGTTGACTCTACACTTTGGTTTC
Organism: Solenodon paradoxus; assembly: GCA_004363575.1. NCBI lineage: Eukaryota > Metazoa > Chordata > Mammalia > Eulipotyphla > Solenodontidae > Solenodon > Solenodon paradoxus. The sequence continues at coordinate 51,679 of RJWH01002252.1, read as the reverse complement.
TCAGTTGTGTAGATCCCACGCTCTTTCTCCCATTCCTTGGGGAGAATCTCAGCATCCGCCAGCTCCCTCTGTGTTTAGTGTCCGGCTGCACTGGGCTTACTGTCCATGTGGGACCAGGTTAGACCACCCTTATCACCACCTCATCACCACCCTCATCCCCACCTCATCCCCACCCTCATCCCCACCTCATCACCACCCTCATCCCTACCTCATCCCCACCCATTGCCACCCATGAGGAAAGTCTGGCCTCAGGCTCATGCCCATCCCACTCCAAGTACAAGCTAATTACCTCTAAGTGCTTCCACAGCATTCCTTCAGGGAGATGAAAGTGCTTTGATTACATTGTCCTCTTCGCATTGTTAAGTGGGGATGGGAAGTGGGTGGTTTGGGGATGGAGACCGTCTTGAAATCGAATCAGAGTTTGTGGAAGCTGCTCTCAGGTGGGTCATTCCTGGGCCTGTGGTGGGAGCTGAGCTGAGCAGAGAAGCCCCCTGTCCGGACTCCTCACCGCTTTCCCCTTCAGTGCCCATCCCCACGGCCCCCAGGTCAGGGCACAGGGCAAAAAGTGGGGACACTAGGACGGGAGTCCCTGTCGTGGCATTAACTTGCTGCGAGGCCGAGGCAATCTTTTCCCACCGTGAACCTCCATTTCCTCGTTATTCAGCCCTTGTTAATAGCTGATGCTGGGGTGCTGGGGAGGAGTCAGTACAGCAGCTGCCCTGAGCAGCGCGTGTCTAGTGCAGGGACAGAAAGGTAAACTGATGAGCGCCGTCCAGTGGAACGTGCTCCAGCTGTGGTCACAGCAGAGTGGTGTGGCAAGTGGGGGCGCGAGACCCTCTGTCTGGGAGGGGACTTCTCACTTGGGTTTGTGAGGGGAGTAAGGAGGGAAGACAAAGATACCTGCTTCAACTTTAAATGAGAGAGAATTTGAGAGGCCTGTGGAATATTCAGGCACATTGGTTTTAGAATCAAGCAGTTTGGACATACAGATGTGGATCTCGGGGAGCATCATAGTGAGTCATTGGGGTCACTTGGGTTTGAGTGCTGTTGAGTGAGCCAGTGCAGGGGGCCTGCCAGCAAGGCCTGAGGTAAGTCCCCTGAGAAGGAGCAAGGGAGGAGGGGCTAAGAGAGAAAATGGTGAGGAGCAGTCAGCGAGGGAGGCATGAGCCCCTGCAGTGTGTGTGTGTGTGTGTGTGTGTGTGTGTGTGTGTGTCCAGGTTGGGTGAAGGGGGCTCTCGAGGCCAGGAGACAGGGCCCAGAGAGAGAGAGAGGGAGCTCACAGTAGAGGGAGGTGTCAGAGATGCCAGGTGCAGGGACTGAGGGGCTGGGCTCTGAACCAGAAAAGTTCCCAAATTCCTTTTAAGCAAGTGATCTCAACCCTGTCTTATTCTCTCTTTCCTTCTCTGCCTCCCGCTCTCTGTGGCGGTTCTCCCTCCCTGTGTCTATCTCTTGTCTTTGTTTCTCCATCTCTGATTTCTTCCCAGTTCATCTGGGTCCCAGTGCCTAGTTCAGTGCCTGGCACAAATCTGACCCGAGGGCTAGGACTGGGCTGCTCAGTGCCACTCAGTTCCTAAGATGGCCCAGCGACGGCCCAGCCCGAGAGCAGTTTCAGGCTAAGGTTTGTTGAACTACAAAGAGATGCAGGGATCGACTGTTTTTCTCTCTGCTCCTTTCTAAGGGATTGCAATTTTTCATCGATTGGTCTCGTTCAGGGATTAAAACAGAAATCTCTTCCCTTTTAAAAGTTCTAATTCTGGACTGTATGAGGATCTGAGGGTGTCCAAACAAGTGGGTAAACTTCTGCACCCCTACCCCAAGGACTGCAGTTCTCAGCCCCAGAGGAGCCCGCAGAAGGGAACTACGGAAAGGAACCCAGTTAGGAAGCCCATGCTGCTGAGGGTCCCAGGAGAACCGGACCGGCCGCGCGGCCTCGGCGTGAGATGGGGATGAGGTGGAGTGATGGCGCCACCATGTGGCAGACACTGTACTCGCATGTTCAACTGATGATTGCAGTGTTCTCTGAAGTTGGTATTTTCAATATATATATACAGTTCAAAGTGTGTATAGACATTGTGCATAGAGTAAGATACAGGGGCAGAATTTAGACCCAGATCATTGGGATCCAGAGCCTGTGCATGTTCTAACACTACAGGAATTGGTTTTGGGGCCGGGAGAGTCAGGGCCCAGGGGTGGGAGGCCCTGCAGGGGTGATGAACTGGGCAGGGTGGAGCTGCTGAGATGGTGATGACTCTGGACATGCACTTGGGCTGGTGGTAGCTGGCAGAAGGCTAAGTGACACGTCATCATAGCATCAGAACCAAAGGGCCTGCACATGTGACAGGGAATCCAGAGAAAAAGGGAATCCAGATGGCAAACGCCAAATCCAAAACCAAAGCAAAGCAAAGTAAAACGTAAGAAAAGACCCTTAGCTTTGTTGTGGTGGTGGAACCATATGAGAATCTGTACACACCCATCAAGTTGACGTAAGTTCGAAGCCTGACAGTACCGAATGGTGAATGAATGTGGAGTTGGGTGAACTTATATGTTGCTGGTGGGAATCTCTGTGGCTACAGCTGTTTTGCAAAAACAGCCTGGTGGCAATCATGACGTGAAAGATGTGCAGACCCCATGAGCTGATCGTGTCACTACTCAGTGGAGACCCTGAGAGAAATGGGCACGTGGATGCCCGGAGCCATCTAGGAGGATATTTTAGCAGCACTGCATATTATCACAAAAGCTGGGAGATGCCTTAAAAGTCAGTGACAGGAGGATTATAAGTGGACCGAAGCTGGTTTACATAATGAATGCCACATGGCAGTGAAAAGGAGTGGACCTTGTCCGCACGCAGCAGGAGGGAGTTTCACAAACAAAACGCTGAACAACGAAAGCTATCACAGTATCACACCATTTATGTCAAATTCAAAATCTGTAAACCTGGGCGCACCTGGTGGGGCAGCGGTCAGGTCGGTGGCCTCCAAAGGAGCTCAAGGCCACTCCCCCCTGTGTTTGAGCCCTGGCTCCAGGGGGAAACAACCAGTGTGAACAAGTGAATAAAAACGAAATAAAGATGCTCTTCCTTCTCTCTCTTCCTGCCTGCCTCCCTACTCTCTTTCACACCTTTCTTAAAAACAAAACCTGTAAAACTGAACAATATAGACAAGCACTAAATCTCTAAAGAAAACGCAGGAATAATGAGCACAAAATTCAAGATAACGGCACTTACAACATGGAAAAGCAGAGGTCTGGGATCAAGAATAGCATACAGGAGATTCTGGCTTTATCTTCTTCTATTTGTTTTCCTAGAGGAAAGGCACAGACAGGAATGAAGGGGAGCAGAGGCAGGCAGAAAGAGAGAGAAGGAAAAAGCACTTTATTTACTCCACTTAGTGGTTCCTCTTGGTTGTTCTGCCAGCCCTGGGATGCAAACCCAGGACCTTAGGATGTATGTGGACTGTACCCAACTCCACCAGAGTGTACCTATTTTATTCTTAATATTTTGGATTTTGGCATATATTTGCATATTAGGTGTTCATTTTATTTTATACCCTATAAATTATATGTGTTATATATAACCTGTAAAACATAATACATAATCTCTTTTAAAGAAATGATGCATTTCGTAATTAATAAATTAACAAAAGTGATCTAGAAAACAAATTAGAAGCAAAGCAAGACAGTGGGCAATCACGTAGAGAGGACACCAACAGGCAGAGACAGAGCTGTGGCTCACCTCAGGCTGGGGTTCAGTCACTTTCCTGGGATCAAGGATCTGGGATTTGTGTTCTCAGGGGGGCAACTTCACCACCACAGTCCTTTCCAATAGCAGCCTTTGCTCAGCATCTCCCTTCCTTCCACGATGCTGTTCTTCTGCTTTCACTGGTCTAAGCTTTGTCCTCAAGTCTTCCATCAAGTTTACCCACTTTGCACTGATGACCCATTTGCCAAAGGTCTACTGGGGTCCAGACCTGGAGCGGCCACACATGAACAGCTGTGGTCCCCCCACTTGCAAAGCTCCCAGGAATAGCTTGCTGAAAAATCGCTTCACAGGGGCGCTTCTCTGAGTGGCTGGTGCTTCAAGTCAGATTCCAGGCCACCCCAGAGAGGCTGGTTGAGTAGGTCTGCAGGGGGCCCAAGAAAGTGCTTTGGGGAAACTCTTGGGGTACATACCCCACTTGGAGAAATAGGACCCTGCGGTGTGATAAACACTGTGAAGATAGCAGGTGTGCTTGGGCGTGAGCTCTGAGGAGGGCCCCCTCACCTGGCGGGGGTATGAAGGGTTTCCAGGAGACCCCTGTAGAGCATCCTCACTGAAGTCATCTTGCGTGATGGTCGTGGTGGGAGTGAGCACCTCTGCCCCTGTCCTGGCCCAGCTGTGCTCCAGCACCAGGCCTGGCACTCAGGATGCTTTGAGGGACATTGTGCTCAGAGTGTTTGCAGAGCAGCAGTGAGGGCTGGGGACCAGGTCTGGTGTCCAGACTTCGGGTGACACCAGGCCTTCAAGGGACCACCTACTCCTTGGCCTCTCTGGTCTGTTCCTAGCATGTCAGGGACTAAGTTTGGGTCTGACCAGTGTTACCCTCTGCGTCAAAGATGGCATTAGAGAGACTGATGCTGAAATTCCCCAAGTAGAGACTCTTCGCCCTGGAGCCTGCTGGGAGGAGGAAAGGGATGAAGCCCAGAGCCAGGCCATCCTAAGAGATTTCTCATGCTGGCAATAGGGCTGCTTCCTGCTACTGGGCTCAGAGCAGCCCTCCCTTCCTTCCCTGGGCTCAAGTGAGGTCTCTTTCTGAGGACCTGTTAGTCAAACACCTGGCACGAAGCCAGTCCCACCAGGGGCTGCCTGGCTGCTGTTCGTTCTTTTATTAAGCACATCCAGGTGAGGTTTATTGCAGGCAGTTCCCTGGGCTCCTGTTTGCACATTTGTCTTTTCTGAGTCTGAGATTGCCAGAGGCCTTCACAGCTAATGGACCTGAGAGCTCCCAAGAGCCATTTAAGGGAGGCTCAGAACTCAGTGGTGGTAATTAGTCAAATAAAGTGAAAACCTCTGGAGACCACTGGGGCGGAGTAACAGAAAGTCGGGGTGAAGGGACAGGAGCCTCACACAGGCTTCTCCTCACCTCTCCCTGGCTCTCCCCATGTCTTCCCATGCCCTACTCCTAACAAGGGAAGGACTCCTTGGTGCTTGGTGGCAGGGTCCTAGGGCAGGCTGGTGACCCGGGTAGCAGAGGGACGGCCAGCATTGCTGAGCTAACCTCAACCAGTTACTGCTCCCCGCCCACTCCTTTTCTGAGCACATCCCATCTCTTGACTTTTGATGGAGACTGAGCTCAGGTGTCACTTCTCAGAAGATATGCATGGCTTTGATGGTAGACTATTTGGTTTCAAATCCCAAAGCAACTATGTTGAGGATTTTTCATCTCGGAGAAGTCAATATACCTTTATGTCTCTGTTTCTTCTTCTGTAAAATGGAGAAGATAATGATACTGATCTCAGAGGGCTATAGAAAGGATTAAATGATATGATGACATGGGCACTGTACTTGGAGTGGGAGCAAACACATAGTAAGCACTCCATCGACAGAAGCTGTTTTTCACCAGCAGATCTGACTGGGGTTAAACTGGGAAACTGAAGTCATTGTCTGGCGTTCATGTCCCACTACTCTCCCTGGATAGTTGCCCTCCAGTGGGGCAGAGAGAGCAGGTCCTCCAGGGAAGTAGCCCTTTCTCTGGGGAAGGATGGTGGACACCAGGATGGAGAAGCGACAATGTTGAGCTCAGCCTGCTGCTCACCCAAAGAAGGAAGGAGAGAGCCAGCATGTTTGAGCTTCTCTTTTGGGATCCATGTTACCTATTGATAGGTGAGGAAACAATCTCAGAGAGCCTATGTGACTAATATCAAGTCATATAATGCAGCTTAAAGGGAGCCAGGATTGAACTTGGGGAGGTGAGATTTCTAAGTGACTGTTCTTTCTACTACAATTGGCTGTGATAATGACCAGGTTCTAGCCATTTGACTTTTAGGAAGCCCATGGGCGATCACTGATCTCTGCTGAGGCCAAAGGATGAGCTCCCAGTTACCAACACTGGGTCATTCTGGTGGTCTTGTCACCAAATTGTCCCTGGCACCACACTGGGTCCTGAACTTTTTTTAAAATCCAGAACTAGCCATGCAAGGGAGCGTGAGTCTGTCTCGTTACTCTCATTCCGTGTCCTCTCTCCATCTGCAGGTGGATGGTGTCCTGTGCTTGGCCGACATCCTGACTGATGGCAGCCACTCAGAGGCCACTCGAGCTGAGGCTGCAGCTGTGGTGGCTCAAGTCACATCCCCACACCTGCCCTTCACCCAGCACCTCAGCAGCTTCCTGGAGAGCATGGAGGAGATCGTGACAGCTCTTATTAGTGAGTCAGAGTCTGTGCTGGAGGGGGCCGCTGGGAGATGAGGCCTTCAGGGAGGGCCGAGAAGGCCTTCCTGCTCCCCACTCACTGCACCTCACCTACCTCTCACACAGAGGCTCACACTGGCTGAAACGTCACCACTGAAGTATCTGAGTCAGGCTTTGAAGAGCCGTGTTGCCAAATCTGTTAAAATGCATGCAGCCCTCTGAGAAGCAACTTGAACTGAGGTCAGGTTGGGAGTAATTGGTCTTTCAGAATGGTCCAGGACCAGTCTCAAGGAGGCTTGGGTCCTCAGTTTGAGATTCAGATTCTTGACCAGAGAGACTCTGATGAGCTCTGTACCTGAAGCCTCAGTCATTGTAACCAATGGCTATGACAACACTGACAGGGCCAACAACATGGGGCCTTGAAACCTACGACTCTTCTAGGATCCCTCCTTCAGGCACGTGGATTCGTGGCAGGAGAATCGTAGCCCCATATCTAGAATGCACTCTTCCTCCATCTTTCCTTCACAAAACTGCAGAAGCTAGCAGTGACTGTCCGGTTACAACCCTCAGGAAACTTGTTTCACAAGCGCTATCTTTTCTTCTATAAATGGGACAGCACAGAACTCTGGAGCAGGAGTCAGAACACTGGGGCTTGGATTTTTGTCTCTTTATCCATCAACAAATAGTTACTGACCAGACGCGCTGTGCGAACACTTGAGTGGTAGAGGGTGTGGCACGCTACTACTCATTTGTCACATCACACTCGGAAAGTCACTACAATTTTCCCGATATATGAAATAAGGAGTTGGGACCCATTTCTTCCCAGGGTCATTCTAGTAGAATTTCAAGAGCTGCAAGTACTATGCATATAAGAGGCATGAGTTAAGTTGACTTTGTGTCTGGTCTAGAAACTGGACAAGTGACACCCAGACAAGATTGGGAGAAATAAATTTACTAATATCCACATTTATTAAAAATTGAGCAAACAAGGAAAATGATCATTGAAAGTCTTGGCTGGAGGGAATTCAAGAGACCAGAAGGTTTGATGCCTACTCTAGAGGAGAAGAAACCTAGGCCCACAGAGAGTGAGGAACTTTACCAAAACCACATAACAGTATTAGGATTCATTTCCACCAGGAGTCTCAGGATTATCCATTGGAGCCAGAGAGAAACAAGCAAATTGAAGAGGAGGTGGAAGAAGAGAGCAAGGAGATCTGAGTTCTGTATTGAACAGAAAAGCATGTGCATTGATTCATTGACAAACTCCAGTTGATTGTTGCCATGAAGGAAGGGCTGATTTTTGAAAGTTAGACAGAATTCCCAAGTTATAGAAAATCTCCCAATTTATAAATGACAGTAAATCATAGAGCCCATAAACAACCCCCAAATGTGTAGAGTTCATATGACATTTCACAATTGTCATCTTTCCATCCCTCCTTCTTTCCCTGGTCAGATTTCTCCCAGAGAGGAAGAGTTCCCCAATTTAGTTCACCCTGATGAAGAGGCACTGTGGAGTCCTCTCAGAGAGTCAGCAGATGGGCTCTGTCTTCTGGGCCCAGATTTTTTCTGTTCTTTGGTGGGGAAATAGCCCTCCAATTTCTTGCCATTCCCTGGAATTCTAAATTTAATCCTCCTAACACCTCCCAGGCGACTCAGACTGTAGTTCAGATACGTGTACACCGGAATGAAAAGGCACGTAGATGGTGGTGGTAATAGTTGCTGTGTCGGCAGCAGCAGTGACTGCATAAGAATGAGGGTGGGTATTCAGACACAGAGTTCCTCTTACAGCCAAGTGGCCTGGTGAGTCATGTGGTCTCACCCCAAACCTTGGATATAGAAAGGTGTCCTTGGAAGAGTTGGCTGACCCCAGTGGTTCCCCAGAAGAGTCTAGGACAGAGTGATCATTATAAAAAGAGAAAGGCAGTTCTCAGTTCTTTGACTAATGTACTGTCTCAACCCTGGTTGGTTAGATTAGGATTCTGGAGTTAGTGGCTGTGCCTGTAAACACAGTGCTTCCCAGAGGCAGGCATTGCCCCCCTGAAGGACTGAAACCTCCTGACGGAGGGGCACCACTGGCAATGTGTCCAAGAGGCCTCAAGACAAGAAGCAGCCAAGAGGACAGAAAGAATGAAGACTCTTGATTCAAGGCAACCTGGGTTTTATTCTAAGCACCAACAATGGTCAACAAATCTCAGTTCAACAATTTTGGGAAAACCACCAAATACGTGGTTCTTTGATTTCTTCATCTATAAAGCTGTGATAAAAATCGGGTGGTTGTGAGTGTGGAATGACTTCATTGGGTTTGAAGAATGTACAGCAGTGCTTTGCACTGGCAAACACTTGATAACTAAATGGCAGAATCTACTAATAGCTTCTCTGAGTTTCAGCTTCCACATCTATAAATCAAGGTAACCAATTTCTACTTGAAGAGTTCTCAGAATGTCATGGCACAGTGCAAGGCATACTATAGGAGATTCAATTAATGTTAATGCATGTCTCTCTGTAGGTAGGAACTGGTAATTGCATTCATTGGAATACCTTCAATACCAGCTTCAGCATCCAAACCTGGAAGTACAAACTTTGAAAGCAAAACAAAAGATCCATATAGTTGATCCATAGCTCAACCTGTCTCCTGAACATGCTTTCCTGGGGCTTGTTTCCTAAAGTGTGGCTTCTCTTCCTTCATACAGGTGACATTGGTAGGAGAAGGTATAGGCCTAAGAACTCTTGGTCGGTGGTCAGATTAGAACCAAGTGTCAGATCCACTGGGATGGGCAGGCAGCACCATGGACAGAGTCCAGCCTTGTCTCCTAAGACAGGAGTTCATTCAAGGTCAAGTGGAGCGCATTAGAGAAAGTGTTAGGTGGTAGAGGGATAGAGGGTCTGGTTGTAGTCCTCTTCCTAAAGGCCCCCAGAATAATTAGAGATGATAAGTTGGGGAATCTGGTTAAGACTGGGTTATGGCCCCTGGGATCAGAGAGGCAGACCAGACGTTCAGGGGCTTGATGTAGGACTTTTTGCATGACCCTTAACCTGGGACTGAAAGGAAACACAGAATCTCTGTTGATCACAACCGTAGAGATAGTCTTTATGTTATAACTTCAGCCTCTCTTTTCTCTTTTAAAGAAAAGGTACAGGCAGGAATGAAGGTGAGTAGGCAGACTGGCAGGAAGAGAGAGGAGGTAGAACCACTTTACTTAGTTGTTCATCTTGGTTGTCCCTCCACCCCAAACCCATGCCTGGGTCTTGAACGGGAGACCTTGGGATATATGTGGACTATGCCTGGTGGTGTATGAAAACACTAGACCCCCAGGGAGTGCCCAGACTCTTTCTTTAGGCAAATTCAGCAGCAGTCTAGTGTGCAGTATGGGAGACACAAATGAACTAGAAGCTCCTTCCTGCCTCAGGGCCTTTGTACATGCTGTTCCTTTGGCCTGACACATCTTCTTCTCCCAAATATTCTCACAATTGGACCCATTTTCCATGTAAGGTCTCAGCTGTCAAGTCACATTCCTAGGGAGACCTTCCTTATGCACCCTAGTGGACCTGTAGGTCTCCTCTTACTACTTGTTTATTTTCTTCCTTACATTGATGAGAATTTGCAGTTATTTATTTAACATTTTAAAATCTCATTTCCTCTTCCCCACTGTTAAGGTTCAGACTGGAGCTGTTTTGTTCATCTTGTCCTCTAAAGATACCCAGGGTGCCCGACACACAATGTCAACTGATGAAATATTTATTAAATGAAAGCTCAAAGAGGAGTCACATACCAGCTTTCAAATCCCAGCTCTGCCACCTATGTAGACAGGCAGACTTTCTTCTCTGTTAACCGCTTTCTTTACTGTAAAATGGGTATGATAACACCTGCCCACATTTTCTCCCCGAGCTATTGTGGGACTTGAATGAGGAAACTGATAGGAGAGCACCTGGCAGTGAAGCTCTTTTCTTCCTCTTCACTATCCAGAACTGTGCCAAGAGGCCTCTTCTGGGGAAGTCTTCCTGCTGGCCTCTGCGGCCCTTGCCAATATCACCTTCTTTGACACGATGGCCTGTGAGATGCTCCTGCAGCTGAATGCCATCCATATCCTCCTGGAAGCCTGCAGTGACAAGCAGAGAGTGGACACGCCGTACACCCGGGACCAGGTGAGAGGCTCAGGAGGACACAGGCCCAGGGCCTGTCACCATGCAGACAAAGGTCAGAAGACCAGGGCTCAGGTTCGAGGGGAGGGGGAGACAGCATGGCCTGGCAGCACGCAGTAGGTCTACTAGTTGCATTCTGTAGGAAGGTAAAGGACGATGGTCTCAATGCGCCTTGTTGTTCTTGGAACATCTGTGACCCCCTTTCCCCATCCCAACTGGTACACGATCTTCCTCTGTCTCCACTCATATTTGTCCATCCTCAGAGATACCATGGGAAGGTGTTTCTCCTCTGAATGTCTGTGTCCAGTCATGTTGGGGCCTGTGGAGCAATGTCTCCTGCAGGAAGTGTCTCCCCTTCTCTGATGCCATAAAAAATGGGTTTGGACCAAAGTCTTGATTCTGGGCCTCAATATCCTGTATCAGTTTCAAATCTTTCATATCTATGAGTGTCACCTAAAGTTTTGTTTGGGGAAGAAGGACTTAACTGAGAAACTACTCCTTCTCCCATTTCCCGAATAAAGGGTGCATTGGCTCGGTTGAGTAGTAGGTCTCTGAATTCCACCAGGTGCTTGAACTCTAACTTGGATGATTCCCAGCTTCCATCCCAGCTCATCCTTGGCTGCATGTAATCCCTGTTGCTGCCTGTTTCTTCCAGCTTCATCCCCTCGTCAAAGCTTCCCCCCGCCCGACAACTATCCTAGAACTTCAGAAGAGCATTCCCTTCCAGAGTTCCCTCTGGAACTGCCCCCTTTTCCTAGAGGCCATACCTAATAATGCAGCCTTGACCTTTCTGATTATATTTATCCTTTCCAGTTATTTCATGTCACTTTGCCCCTTGAGGTATGATCTCAGTTCTGTATTTCTCTGGGATTCTTAAGGCCTCTAGTCCAGAGCTGATGCCATGGTGAAATTCTATAAATGCTTGTTTAGGGCCTAAGGAGGAGAAACAGGTGGTGTGTTGAGTCCTAGAAATGCCTGTGGAAGGGTAGCTGACTATAGAAAGTCCCCTTTAGAGACAGTTATCTATAAGCACTTATACATAAGGGCTCTAGTAATACTATGAAGCCAGTCATATTTGCTCCTTTTTATAGATGAGAGTATTGAGACTTGAGGATGTTCCCCAAATAATATAGTTGGCAAGTAGATGGGCAGCATTTAAATCCTGGCCTGACTTAGATCTTGGTTTTTGACTCTCATGTGCTGTCCTCTTTGAAAAGGAGGTGAGAATAATGCAACTGGGCATCAGAGAGATGGACTTTGGTTCTACCCAGGTCATTCATTAATAGGGTGACTTTGGGTAAGTCACAGTCTTGAGTGTTGGCTTAGTTGTTCTCATGTGTTAATTGGAACATAAAAGTCTACTTTTGCAGGATTATTGTGAAGGTGAGGTCATATCTAAAGGACCTGATGCAATACTTACTCCTGTTAAATCCTTAGTAAATAGTAAATATCATTATTTTTTCCAACTTGATGCTCTAAGGAATAACATGAAGAGTGAATTATTCAGTTCTCAACTTGGCTTTCTAAGTCATGCATAATAATGGTTCTAGACTTTCTTTCCAGTCGAGTCTTTGACTTCTTGGAGAGTGGAAGAAACCCCCCATTCAGACAAGGCATGGCAGTACACACAGCGATGGTTCGCCAGGTTGAACTTGGCCTGGTTACTGAGGGCCGCATGTCCAGTGTCCATGGCAGTCACCATGCCTGGTTGTGGGGAACGGGGCAGAGGGCAAGCCATGAGTCATCCTCGGCTTTGCTCATTTTCTTCTTTTCAGATGACAGACACTTCCACTTGCTGGGTCTTTCGCCTCCCTGGCATGGGTTTAGGTCCCTTTATCTTCAGATGCCTTTTCTGTGGCTAGCACTGGTCATTGTGTACAAGATATTCGGTAGTGAGGCTTCTGTGATTAGTGATCATGTAACTTTGAGCAGCTCACTCTGAGCCTCATTAGTCTCATCTGAATGGGGTTGAATGATACATAGTTCATAAAGACAAAATAAGAATTAAACAAATGAATGCACATAAACTCTTGGTACAGCTCCTAGCACATAGATAATACTAAATAAATGGAAGTCACTGACAGGGCTTTTATGGGTCATGGAATGTGTGGCACACAGCAGGAGTGGGAGCCTCCAGGGTGGAGTTTCCTTATCTGTAAAATGGGCCTGGTTTTCTTTAGCTCAGGCACCCTGTGGCTCTATGTGCACAGACCTCCCCTTCATCATGAGGAAGGTTTGGGCCGCTCTTGAAACTTCAGATCTACGCAGCAGGGCCTGGGCAAATAGTGCAGTCAGGTTTTATGCAGATGACAGTCCTTTCTGCGTCTGGAGTCAGGGGTCTTCCTGCCAGTATCTTTCACCACCCTGTCATCCTCTCCACCCCCACCACCTGGTCCCCTCTCTTCATCTCCCTTCCTCCTACGTCCCAAGTCTGAGCCAGGCACATCTCCCATGGTCCTCAGGAGGGCTTCACCTTCTGCCCTGACTCAGATCAGCCATTAGCTGGGGAGAGCACACCCATTAAAAAAACAAATGGCTCCTTCCTGTGGCAGAGGGAGAATTAAGGTGATCAGAGGGCTCTCTGTAATGAAGACAAAGAAGATGAATTAGACTCTGAAGTGCTCACCAGCCCCTGAAACACTTAGGAGATTAAATGCCCGTGAGGCTTCCGGTAATGCATCTGCCAATGACGTAAATGCTGTGCAGAGCCTCTTGATCTTGGATCTATGGCGTGTCCACCTCTGTTTGGACATCTCAGTGAGGATCCTTCCATCATCCCAGCAAGCTGAGTCCGAATAATTTGTCTGACTGAAGCCCTGAGAGTCATGCCTATTGTGTGCCCACCCTTGGGGTGGGGGGGTGAGGGCAACTGGGGACTGTTCTTCCCTATCCCTCTGCTAACCTAGGGAGCTGGTCAGACAGCCAGAGCTTCCTGTGTGACCTGTGGTTGCATTGCCAGGAGGTATTTTCTAGCCATAATGCTGCTAGTCTGGCTACCGGTGTGACCTGGGGCAGTCGGGAAGGGACTGCTTTGTGTGGGCTCACCTCTGCCCTGTCACTCAAACAGGACAACCAGGGTAGATGGGACCTGGTCATCTTCTCTAGCTCACCACAGGGACTCACTCAGCTTGATTTTTTGTGACCTTTGTAAGTTAATTGAAGGCCAATTCAACAGGTGGAGGGTGTGGTGTTCCTGTCTCATGAAAACACATCACCTGCTTGGCATTTTACACTGTCCAGATATGGTAGCATTTCTGTGAATACTATTATTAGAAGGCCGTTTGTCATAAATCCAGTTAGTTGATACTGTAATTTGACTCTCATTGCAAAAATCCTCCATAGTTTATAAAGTCCTGTCACACATGCATACGTGTGTGTGTCTGTGTGTGTGTGTGTGTAACAGAGAAACATCACAGGATTTGAGTTCAGACTGACTTGTATTCAATCCTGACTCTGCCATTACTTGGCTGTGTGACCTTAGACAAATAACTTAACCTCTCTGAGCTATGATGGATATGATGTCCCTATCTGCATAACAAGGATAATAATGAGAATTCCTTCCTTCTCATGTCATTATGATGATCAGATACTGTGAGGCTCCTAAAGTAGTTAGAACCAAAGTGGATACTCAGTAACGAATTGGCAGAGGTCTGATAGAACCAAGGATTGGGATGTGTATGAGAATGTTCAGCTTTGTGGTGAAAGAGGATCAGGAAATGTAGTCACTGTGTTGCCGAGCGTGCTGTGTGGTGTGTGTTGTTTCCAGCTCTGTGTGGGTATATGCAAGTGGTAGCTGGGAGGTAATAACGACGAGGACTGTAAGCCACTCAGTGGAGTGGAGATATTTGCCTGTGAATACATCTACATATTGACCAGTGTGGAGAGGCTTGGAAGATCCCAGGATCACAACATTCAGTCTTGATCTACTCCAGAAATGCCTCCTTACAAAGCCTAGGAAAACTAAGCACAGAGACCAAGGTCTGGCCTTTACATATTCTCCAATATTGTGAGGCTCACACCCCACCCTGGAAGCAGTGCCTATGAAGGGGAAGCTCACCTTCACCTGATAGAGGTCTTTGACCTAGTTTACTGACATCTCGGGGTCTACATCCAAGGCAGTGTGATGTCCTGTGTGGCTCAGACTCCTAAGCCCAGAATGCAGTCCTCTAGTCTTAGCTCTTTGATCTTGAGGGAAAACCTGCCTTGTCAGTGAGAAGGCCCAAGTTTCAGAGGATGGGAGCAGTGTTTGTCTCTGGGGATAAGCCTATTCCTTTCCAGTCCCCACACCTGCCCAGCCCCTTCAGCTCCTGGGTCCCCTAACCATGCTTATCAGAGGGAGACTCAGAGAGAGCGGGGAAGAGGAGATGGTTTGACTTTCTCTTGGACCTGTTGCCTTGCCCACCTGTCCTTCTCTCAGACCCTTTCTCTCTTCAAACCAATGTCTCTGTCTTAACTCCTTATGCTCTTTGGTAGAGGAAGTGAGGTGGAGGGAAGAGGGCAGGACAGAGAGAAGCACTGAACGTCCCCTGGAGGCTGAAAGGGAGTTTGTGGCTGATCGCATGACTGCAGGTGACATTGTTGTTAGAGCTTTAGAGAGTTAACACTGTGATCATAGAAATCTAAATATTCCATCTAGCAATTAAAGAGCAATTCTAATTGCAGTCATATGAGCTATTGGCCTTTTTGTCCTAATTACTGCACAGCATAAAAGCAATCATAACTTTCCTTTAAATATGTGCCGCACTTTCTGTGTCCTAAGTTTTATTACCCCTCTTTGGTATCTCAGGTATTCTTTTCTGTCTTCTACACGGTTTGGTCTTCAGCTTTAGTTTACAGCAGAGCAAATGGAAGAGACAGTGGCAGAGACTTGAGTGTGATCAAGGTTGGTGGCTGAGACATTGCCCAGGATGGGAGACAGTCTTGTTCATAGCTCAGGATGGGTTTGTGGACAAGCAGTCCAGGAGCATCTACCCTGAACCAGCACAGAGCACCTTTTTTCTTTAGCATGTGTGCTGATAGCAAAAGGCTTTGCCAACCTGCTTCTTATCACACAGGGGACATTATTTCTTGAATCAATGACATGGGAGATCCCACCTGTTCTGATTCAGTTTTCTATTCACTTCAATTTTCCTGTAATGGTCAGTTTTGGGGGAGGCCAAAAGAAAAATGCTTTCAGGAGGCCATAGAAGATAATGAGCACAGTGTTCGTTGGTATCTCTCCTGGGAGGGGACCCTCCTGTTTGGGACCTGGCCTGCTCTTGATTACTACCCTGCATATAATCTTTGAAGGCCTGGGTATTTTTAGGTTCCAGAGACAAGTTGCATTCATTTCATTGAACAAATATTTTGGGTGTGTGACACATCACCTCATTTAATGAGGGGTTTTATGAATGATTTTATCTCCTGTGGAAGGCTAGATAATGGCCCTCCCTAAAGATATCCACCTCCTAATCCCCCAAATCTATGATTATGCTACCACACATGATCAAAGAGATTTTGTAGATGCAATTAAATAAAGGATTTTGATTGAGGAATGTTATCCTGGGTTATTCATGTGGGCCCTATGTAACCAAGAGGGCTCTGACCTCTAAGAAGACGGCTGAGGGCTTGGGGTCAGGAGGGAGATATGATTTAAAGAAGTAGAGGTCAGAGTGATGTGATGCTAAGAGCCCAGCTTATGGAAACTAGAAAAGGCAAGGGAGTGCATTCTCCCTGGGAAGCTCCAGAGGACCCCGTAGCTAAGACTCACAAGGATTCCACTTCCTGACACTCATTTAGGACTTCTGACATCCAGAACATCGAGATAAAATTGTGTCGCGTTAAGCCACGACATTTGTGGTAATTTGTTATAGCAGCAAAAGAAAACTCCAACACCTTCATAAATCGAGGCATGAAAGGTTATGTAAATGAAGGATAAATGACAGTCAAGTTTGGAACTGGCCGATCCCCTGCTCTCCACTGCCTCTTCCCTAGGGCCTCTGCCCAGGTTGGTATCTTCCGTAGCCACCAAATTACTGCAGAGGGGGCCATGCCCTTCCACTCAGGAGGAAAGGGACCTGATTGAAAATCTTCAGACAGGATTGAATTAGCCTGGGCCAGGGGAAAAGTGCCTGGCGCCCCTATTCTGCAGCCTGACAGAGACAAACCAGTTGTCCCTAAAATCCCAGCTCTGGGCTTGATTGTGAGAAGAAATATGGACCACTTTGCCCTCTATATCATGGTGCATACAAGGATATTTCCAAAGCGGGAACTCAAAGCAGGGCGTAATTGGCATTTATTCAAATTGTGCTTAATTGAATACTTCATCTGCACCTCAGAAAACCACATGGGGTGCTGACTCTGTAAAGAGGAAGTAATTTTCATTAACAGGATCTAAATTAGTCTGACACAAAGACCTACCTGTGCCCGTGACACAGCTAATAATTGCCGTGTAATGAACCTGACGTGACAAAAGTTTCCTTTTCCCTTTTTATTTCTCGCCTTTTCTTCCTTTCTTCCTTCTTTCCTTCCTTCCTTCTCTCCTCCCTCCCTTCCTCCCTCCCCTCTCTTTTGGATCTGGGTGTTAAGCCAGTTTCTTTGTGCAGGGAGGTCGGACTGGTGACGTTTGGAGTGTGGCAGCTCCCGTGTGGTGGAGACCTGAGCCAGGCTCCTGATACTGCTAACAGCCCAGAGGAAGCCAAAGAACCTGTGATCTGACGTCCACGTGGCTTTGTTTCTCCTCCCTCATAAGACTATGCCCTTGGTGCCTCATGGAGACTTTTTCTCTTTTCAATGGCATTTCAACCCATGTTTTCCTAAACTCTCTCCTACTCATCTCATGAACGCCCTCAATCCCTAAAGCCGGGGAAAGAGCTTCAGGGGCCGCCCCCACTTTCGTCCCTGTTATCTTTCTGGAACACAAGTGTCAGCTCGTCGCTCCCGTCACAGAGCACCTAGCGGTGCAGAAGCACCTTCTAGATACTGTTTGGGACAGTGCCCTGGCACTGCCCGGCGCTGCACCGCAGTCACGCTTACCCACCCGGCCCCTGACCCGGGGAGCTGGACGGCGCCGGCACACGGGACCGCCCAGCTGCTTCAGAAACACATCCCTTTCCAATGTGTGTTCTGGGGAGCTGGGGCTGTTCAGATGGCAAACTTTTTCCTTCTCTTCAGGAGATATTTTAATGTGCATGTGTCATGCAGAATAAGCTGCCAGTGCTGAATCAGTTGGAATCCAGGTAACGCCTTTCTGGGACAGCGCCACATCGCCTGTGGCCTGTGCTTTCAGAATGCAAACCGTCTGCACCGTCCACAGGAGATGGCGGCGCTGCCTCAGCTCCTCCGGTTGCACCTCACAGAAGGTTTGAAGAACACGTTCAAGAGAGAGAAACCTGTACCAAGAGGAGTGTTTCATTTTTACCTTTATGAACATTGCCACTTGGGAGTGTGGTCCGATTCTCTGGAAGTGGGGTGATGTCAAGGCTGTAGTTTGTGTCAGGACAGTGGCAGTGTGATGTCTGAGCGAACAGGCGCCACATTTTCAGCCTATTCCAGTGGTGTTTTAGCCCCTGCACTTTTGGGGTCTGCCATGCGTCTCTTGCTCACCCGTTCCTTACTTTAGTTTTGGGCGGTGAGTTCTCCGGGAAACACTGAGTATGCCAGGAGCGGGGTAGGCTGTTGGTGGCCCAGCACGTGAGGTCATAACCAGAGCTCACTGTCCTCTTGGTGCAGCGTCCCTCTGCCTTCAGTGATGTCCTGAAAAGCAAGGCGTGTAGGCCACAGGCTTAGAAAATGCAGAGAAGCCCAAACTTTCCTATAGATTCCATATACTCAGTGTTAAGCCTGAGCTGTAATAATGCCCTTTTGTCCTACTCATGTTCTCCACTTGACCTTGGTCTCCTACTTTCAGGTTGAAAATAGGTGGGGTTCAAGATAAGGGCAAGAAGCTAGTATGCGAAGAACTCAGTTCAGAGCAGGGCCTAGCCAGGAGCCTGTCAGTTCTGTCTGCATTTCAGGACCGTGGGCCAGAGGGACCCTGAACAAAGATGAAGGGGCCCCCATCTTCACTCAGATGACACTGTTCTCTCCATTGGGGCTTTTTGGGGTCTCTGAGGACACTCTAGGGCCACGTGCTGATGAGTGGGCATCAGTTACTAGAGAAACACATCTAGGTGGCAGGAACCCATGAGACTGCAAGACAATACCAGGGAGATTGAGCCAGGGGGATGTTAAGGAGTCCTAGCCTAAAGGAAAGCTCTGTAACCCCTGACTCACCTGTCTGTAGAGAGCATCTTGTGGCTGGGGTGTGCCCTTTTCCTTAGCTTCTCAATTCTCTTTTCCAGATTGTCACCATCTTGGCAAACATGTCTGTCCTGGAGCAATGTGCCACTGACATCATTCAGGAGAATGGTATGTCTTTTCAGCAGTGTGCATGTTGTAAGGATTAAAGACTAGACTGTACTGTGTGCCTTGTGTTTGTGTGATGGCCTGTATACAGGTATATAGGTATGTACATGTGGTCTACACATTGGCATGATGTGTTAATGTGTGCAGCTGGGCCAATATGTAAATGCTGTTTCGTTTGGTTTTGTTTTACCCCCAGCCCTGGTCCTGAACCCAGGTCTTTGGGTTTTGCATGGTCTGCACCTTCATCACCTCAGCCACCTGAGCCACAGGGGTGCACCAAATGTGTAAATCTTTGCTTGCCTTCATGGACTTTCATCTCTAGTGGGAGACAATAAGAAGATAGAGATTGTTAGCTGGTGATAGTGCCATGCAGAAAACAGAGCAGGGAAGGGTAGACCCCAAGAAGTGGGTATAGTTGATACTTTAACAAGGGTGGTGAAGTGAAGGCAGGAATTTCATTATGACATAAAAGTAAAAATCTATTTCTAGAAAAGGATGTGTTCCAACTTTCAGTCACTCCATCAAATTGGATTTGGCCTCCATAGAAAGAGAAAGGGTGGATGAGCAGGTTGGGGCAAATTGGATCCCTTAACCAGTCATCTGAGGGCATCTCCTTCCTACTGGCGTCTCCCTGCTCCCATCTTGAGCTAAGGTGTCACCAAGGTAGGGGTGCGGTGGGTCAGGCTCTGCTAGCACTGGAAGCTGATCCAAGCAGTCTCTGCTGGAGGACAATGTCAGGTCGGCTGCCTGGCAGCTGGGAACAGAGAGTGGTGAGGGCTTCCTGTGACTGGAAATAAGAGAGCAATTAGCAACCAGTTGGAAACCAGACACATTAATGAGGACAAGTGAGCTGGGAGCTGGGACCAGCTGCCTCTGCTCTTGTTAAACCCCTTCTCCCAGGTTACCTTGCTGTTGGAACAAACACACACAGTCCCCATCCCCCATTGCTCTATTACTGATAGAAAGACATCATTTTGTGTTAATTTCATGTAATTAAGCTAATAATGAAAAACTTTACAGAGCCAGCTGAGGCTAAGAGACTGAGGCGGGTATCTTTGTGGCCTGTTCCTCCGGCACTCGGGCCCTTAAATTCAAGTGGTCAGCAGAAGTGGTTCTCCACAGGCCAATGGATTTAGGACTGGGGTGTCTGGAATTTACTGAGACCTCTATGGCTCACACCGGTCCGAAGTTAGTGAGAACTACAATATGTCTGGTATTAAGCTACGCAGTGAGAACACAGAGATAAATAAATTCCCGCCCTTGTCCTCAAGAATCTCAACTCTCCAAGGAGAGCCCAACTCAACAAAAGTAATAACACAATAAAAGTATCACATCTACCATCAAATAATGCAGCAGAGGGAGGATGCTAAAGTGAGACTGTGAAAACTGGAAACAGATGTCTGGGCTTGACTCCTGACTGTTTTCATTGGCTGTGTTTTTCCATCTGCAAAACGGGAACTCAGTAACACTCAGTCTCACAGGGATGATGGGAGGATTAGTACAGAGTGTGTTAGAAGAGTATTGGGCACAGAGCGTATCTTCTCTTTCTAGGAAACAGTGCAGTATTCCAAGACTCAACTGAAAGGAGTTTGATGAAGGGCCTACTCACAAACATGGGCAGAACTCGAGGGGTTAGCAAAGGTGGTGACACAGGCAGGGGTCACTGGAAGGCAGGAGGACTCCTTGGTCTGGACAGACAAGCCCTGACGCAGAGACTGGGCTCTGAAAGGCAATCTTCTTGCCTCTGACATGATTTGGCCGGGCAGTGAGGTGATTTCTCCTTTGTCCTTCCTGAATCGAGTGTGACTGCTGGTGGTGGGGCCGGATGAGGACGGTCACACTGGGATGTCAGGGCTGTGGCCACTGGCCATCCTTATGCTGGGAAGCAAGCGAAGGAAAACTAAGCTCCTATTTGTCCACTCATTGGCACCAGTACTGGCACTCCTTGCATCTGGTTTTGCTTCTCTCTCAAGGGCTAGGGCTGAGCTGGAGAGAACGTTGGAGAGAGAACATGGCACTAGGGGCTGGTGCTGAAGCTGTGACTCCCCGAGACTCTCAGACAGCTCTTCTGGCAGTGAGGCTGGCAGAACTTAGACAACATTCTGGAATTTCCTAGGCAACCTCAATTTCACACATCTTACTGTTTTCTGGATAAGATGTATAAAATATACATTTGCAAGACTTTCACAGGAATGCATTCGTATGGACTCACTCGATGTCCATTCAACAAAGAGTTGAACGAAGCCCTATTCTGGGTGCTTTAATATATGCATGCAGGAAATGGACAAAAATCCTTGCCTGATGACATTCACCTTCTAGTAGTTGAGAAACTAAACTTTGTCAGATTTCTAGGTACAAAGCTGGGGTTTAGGGAACCTTGGAATCCTTGGAGGCATCATTAATATTTCTCAGGCTTGTGGATCTTCTTAAGTTGTCATTTTGGCAGTCTCTGTTCAAGTTCCCACATGTCAGGATATCAGCAGCCATGACTTTGACTTAGGGACATTGTGGGCACAGGAAACCTGAAGACCATGTTCCCTGCAGCAGCCAGAGGTGGGGCTTGGGAGGGAAGCCTCTCAGCCTGACGTTATTAGCGTGTGTGGTAGCAGAGTTAGTGGGAACTAAGGCAGGACCTGCATTGACCATTGTGTCTCTAAGAAGGAGAAATGGTGCACTTCCAAGCTCACCAGAGAGAGAAACGGCCCCTCCCCAAGACTGAATAGTCTCAGGGTCCATAACGAAGCAGCTCTGGCCTGTGTGCATTGGGATTTAGGAGAGTTAGAAATGGTGTCCATCCTGTCCCACTAGGGTGAGGTTCCAATTAGATTAAGAGGAGCCTGTGGCTGAGGTGCTGAAATCTACTGACTCTTATGTGAACTTGGGAAGTCACCTCCCCTCTCCACACCTCAGATGCTCTTCTGTGAAATAGAGGAGAGAGAGTGATTGGGTAGAAAAACTCTAAGGACTAAGGCTCCATTGTCCAAGTCAGAAGCTGCAAATGTAGACACCTACAGGGCCCAGATAAGTGATATAAATGAATTATGTGCTCCGCGGGGACTGGATCAGCCTCATTTTTAAAGTAAGTGTATAATAGATTTCAGCGAGTTGTAGTCATGCAGAAATGTATTCCTGGTGGTGTCAGGCCAGAAGGTAAGTTTTCAGAAGCAGGAAATCTGGAGTTTTATGGAACTCTTCCAATTTGCATATTACCAAAAATTTTTTAAAGCATACAGACACTGTGTGGCACTATAAAACAAAGGGAAATAACTCTGTGGGCCATATCTAGATTAAACTTTAAGCTGGCAGGTGCTGCTGGGTACAGAAAAGGAGCAAGTGGGCTAGAGAAGTTGGGGAATACCTCCCCTAGAAGATGGATTTTCACTGTAATTTGCAGACTGGGAACTATTTAGAGGGAGAGCGAGAACACAAGACATCCCTTGCAGGAAGAACTAGGTGGACAAAGGCATGGGTGGGAGCAGGTGTGGATGTGGGTTTGTAGGACAATCAGAGGACAGATCCGATGCCAGGGGAAGGTGGCAGGGTGATTTCTCAGCTGACCAAGGCCTGTATGTCTCAGTCCAAGTAGTCTCCTCCCTTCTTCCAGCGCTCACATCTCATCTCAAACATTTGATCTAGTGACTCTGCAGCTCAGGTTTGGCTCACCTCCACCAGGGGAACCCGTCACCCCTGGGCCTGTCTCAGATGGAGCCAACATCAGAGGTGATGAGGTAATGGGGAGTAACCAGGTCATCTGAGTTCTGACACCAGCTCCCAACTACTAATGGTGTGACCTGGGCATGATGCTTTATTTTTCTCTGGGCCTCAAAGTGAATGATACTAGTACCTACTTTATGAGGCTACTGGGGAGGCTTGGGGGATCATGCATTTATGGTATATTTGACACAGAGCCAGGCATGTAGTGAAAACTTAAGAAGAACATTAAAGATTAATAAAAAAGGATGTTTTCCAAATGTCCCTTCCAAGTACAGTGACTTGGCACATGGAATCAGAGAGACCCCAGGGTAGAGGGGTTGGAAGAGGTGGCCTGGTCCAGCTTCCTCCCTGTGGGCGACATCCCCTGAGTCATTCTGACAGCCTTACTTGAGCCTGCAGCCATCCATCCAACTGTCCCCCAAGGGAAAACTCCATGCAGGGCGGGCATCAACTGTTCATCACACCTTGCCCAGGGGTCCAGCTCATCATGGGCATGCTGTCCGAGAAGCCAAGATCTGGGACCCCCGCCGAGGTGGCGGCCTGCGGGAGAGTCCAGCAGAAGGCTGCGGTGACCCTGGCACGTCTCAGCCGAGATCCAGAGGTGGCCCGGGAGGCGGTGCGACTGAACTGTAAGTGGTCTGGCTGTGACTGGAGGGGTGTGAGGGCCCTGGTCACAGGAGGGGTGCTCCATGGGGACTGGATTTCATGGAGGCAACAGATGACTTGAGCAAGAGCTGGCGAGGGTGAGCCGTACTCTTCAGGTGCTGGGAGTGCAGGGGTGGAGGCCCAGGATACAGCCCCTAGCCTAGCTTCTGCTCTGAGGCTGAAGCAAGAGAGAAGGATCTGGAGAGGTGTAAGTTGGCCAGAGCTGTGATATTCTGTTACTTAGGAACCTGCTCTTTCATTAACTCATTCACTTATTCACTTATTCACATGCTTACTTATTCCCTCATTTGTTCATTCTCTCATTACTGATTCTTTTGTTCAGTCATTAACGCTTTCATTACTTCATTTACTCACAATTAACTAATTTGGTGATGAAATCACCCATACTGTCCATCACTTAATTACCCAACACTATTTTTGGAGCGCCCACTTCTATGCTAAGCTCAGGCTCTGAGTAGGAGGTATGGAACACTGATATAGCATTGTCCCCGACCACAGAGGCTTATGACCTAATGCAGGTGGCAGCTAGAGACAGAAAAATTTGCATTAGAGTCTCTGAGGGCGATACTCAAAGCATGTCCATAGCACATTGGGTAGGCGGGGGAGTCACCTGAGTTCGCCTGGGCGGGTCTGAGAACGTCTTCACCGGGAAGCGAGTCTTCAGCTGTGGTTTGAGGGGTGATTCCCACGTGAAGGTTGAGAATGGACGTCCCAGGCAGAGGTGTGAAGGCAGGAATGGCAGTGTCGCCAATCTTCCCGGCACCCAGAGGTGGCCCTGGAGTAGCACAGGGCTCCTACTCCACACGGACTTTATGGAGAATGACATACAGAACGTGTCTATGCACCTGAGGCTACTATTCTATAGGGAGGGATTTTTTTTTTAAGAGTTTGAAAAGGTCAATTTCCATGGAAAAGCAAAGTCCCATGTTGAATTTTCCTCTGTAAAAGTTTAGGAAACTTTAATCCACTCCTTTTGTGGTTTTCTGCCATTTTTTTCCCCACAAAATATTTTCTGACTGAAATAGGCAATTAGAAAGACAAACAGATATTAGGATATTTCATGGATGACAATGTAAGCATTACATACAGTTCTGGTAAAATCAGCGGTTCCTAAATAGGAAGTTCTTTCCCAGAGAGACCCACAGTACGCAGCTGTTTTAATTAAATTCAGTCCTGACCATTCTTCTAGCACATAGTGGTGATGCTTCGGCTCATCCTGGCCTTTACCAGGGGCTGTTTCCACCCAAGGAACTTTTAAAGTCTCCTCCATAAGCACTTCCAGGAGCTTCCTCAGTCAACAGGGTCCCTGGGCACACTTGTCTCCTTAGGACCCTCAGAGGACTGTGTGCAAGAGAGCTGGTGCCCCCGGGTCAGGCCAACCCTGTCCCATCTAGTCCCATCCCAGTGTGAGATTCTCCCTGTGTCTCTCACAGGTGTGTCCCGCCTCATTGAACTCTGCCGGTCGCCCTCTGAGCGGAACAGCAGTGATGCCGTGCTTGTGGCCTGTCTGGTGAGTTCTCAGTCCCTCCCAACTTCCTCCTTGGGCTTGGGGAGGGCAGACCAGCAGCCACCAGGAGGACAGGCTATGCCATGGTGGGCTTGGGTAAGCCATGAAACTTCTCTGGGCTTCAGCTTTTCTCTTTAAAATGGTGATCAGGGTGATGCCCATTTCACTTAATTTATCTGAGTGGAGAAAATTGTCTGAGGTCATATGTGTGAAAGATGCCTGAGGAATCCCGCACCCCCAGTCACACTTGATACCTGTGAGCCTCTGTGGTTCTGGGGAAACTTAACAACAGGTCAAGCTCAGAGTGACTGGCCAACTGAATGTCATGGTGTTGAGCATGTGGAAGCTCAGATATGGATGTCTCATGCTGCTCCCATGTGGACATTGTGAGGGAAGCTTTCGTTTTCTGCTCAGATTTCCTCTACTGGCATTCTTCCAGCTTTCTTGCTTCTTGCTCCTTTGTGGAAAAGGACTGGAGGCAATAGGACAGGAGAGAGTATTACTCAGCCAGCCTCCAGAATCCTTACCCTGAACCAAGTGAGTATCCAGGGGGTCCCCACCCAACTTCTCCTTGTTGCTAGGATCCACCATGAAAGGTGTGGAATTTGGGCTTTGTCTCTAAGCTCTTCCCTGCTGGGACCTTAAGGGATCCCCAAACAGAGCAGCTAACATTTGGAAGCCTGGAGGAGCAGGAAGCCATTGTATAAACTGGCTATTTACAGGCCCTGGTGGAGTAGTGGTTGGGTTCAGTCCACATACATCCCAAGGTCCTGGTGGGTTCACGTCCCAGGTCTTGTGGGAATAGCCAAGATGATGAACTAAAAAAATAGTGTCTTCTCTCTTCTTCCTGCCTGCCTCTGCTCATCTTAATTCCTGCCTGCACCTTTCCTTTAAAAAACCCAACAGAACATTTGATTTCTAGAAGGGCATGTTGGATCCTGAATTGGTTCTCAAAGAAATGGAGGGAGAGGTGATGGATCTCATTTTGGGGGGCTCCTAATGGACACTGGATGGTGGTAGAAATCACAGGGCATTATGGTTGGACAGATCGTTTTGGTTTTGCTATTAATGAACTGTAGATCTCTAAGTACTGGAAATTTTATTCAGTAAACATTTACTGAGTGGTTCTCTGTACCATGCAGTCTTCTAGGCTATGAGGATACAGCTGTGGAGGAAAAAAAAGGACAAAAATATCTGCTCTCCTAGAACTTTTTATTATAGTACCTGTATAACGTTAATTTGTTTATGCTTTGGGGACCTAGTGAAGCTTAGGGACCCCTTCACATACTAAAGTTTTAAATGTATAAAATACAATATATAGAATTAAAAAGGAAACATTATATTAAAATAATAGTGTTTAAACATATCATGTGTTAATTATGTACCTAAAAATTAATGCATTAAATAAGGTAAGAATCTAATTAGTATTGTCATCTTGATTAACAATGAGCATAAATGATATTTGAAGGTATCTCCAGCAATCAAAAGGGAATATCAAAGTATCTGTTTCTTTAAATCAAAATTCTATTTTGAAGGAGTCACAGGGATTGCTGTGACTTCACCGTTTGGTGCTACATTCACAAGTGAAGGAAGTGCTAAGTGTCTGTGAGAAGTCAGTGAATGGAAAGATGCCTTTTTTTTTTAAACCAAGTTCACAGACTCTCTTATAAGTCAATACCTGGCAAACAGTCTTTAGCCCCACTAGGCTAATATTGAATAGGCCTTGAGGAAATGCTGAAAAATGACAACATTCAGGGATGGAAACTCCATTCAGATATGTGAATCTGCTACAGTTGCTATTCCATTTTTATTACTTGTTTGAAGAAGAGCGTAGAGAAGGGTGTGACCCTCTTCAATCACTGGAAGAGCTTTCCAGTGGGAAAGAGACTATATTGCTCCTTATGGAAATTTCTCCTGGGAGATGCTGATGAAATTTCTCCTGTTAGATGCTGATGAGAGTCCGTCTCCTGCCAATTTCTCATCCTATGCTGCAGGCTTCACTTTCTTCTTGACAGTTAACAACTATAACGCTGCCATGACCATCTTTCCATGTTCCCCATTATCTGTGCATGTGCTCAGCCCTTCACCATCTGGCTCTGAGTCACACTGGGGTCTGAAGACCTCCTCCTGTCTCCAAGCCCATCTAGCTTAGCTAGGCCAGAGTGCCCTAAGTCCCCCTGACAATGCCTTAGCCCTTGACCTCTGTAGAGGCCCTGTCTATAGCTCTACCTGCCTCTCCTTCAGGGCTCAGGTCAAAATCCCTTTTTTCTCTGAAGCTTCCCAGGATCATTCTGTGATCCTCAAAGAGAGGGAGTACACAGCATGTCCCTGGGCTGCCTGCTTGGACCATTTCCTCAGTAGAGGCAGCGTGTGCTATCCAGTGTTCCAGGCGTTGCAAGGAGAGGCTCTGGAATTCACACCAGGCCTACCTGCCGCTGAGAGTCTTGACTTTTTGACCACACTATCTAGTTTCCAGCCTTGCTTTCACCACCAGTGACTTCTTTGGCTCATTGAGGGAGGCTGGGGGTGTAAGATTTCTCCCTCCTCTACCCTGGAGTCTTCTTAGGATGAGGCCCTTTTCCAGCTCTTTGTATCTCCATAGGACCTTCTGCTTGGTGATTGTGTCTTGATAGGCTTGTGCCCCTGCCCCTAGCTCCCACTGTTGGTGGTGTCTGTGGTTTGGTTCACAAGGGTTCCACCTCTGAGTGTGTCCCTCTGGCTGGTGAGATGGGGACCACCTGGAGCCCTGCCTGGTGGATGGAGTTGGAGTTAACCTCTCCTGCCCTTCCCTTATTTCCAGTTTCAAAACTCTTCAGTAAAGGGAGGACATTTCAATGATCATGTCTGGGAGTGTGGCTGCAGAGACCGCCTCTCACAACAATAGATTTTTCTGAATGAATTGCCTGTCAGTGGGCTTGCCTAATTCTTGAGTGTTTTTGACTGTCTGGGAATGAGTTCCCAGGATGACTGGTTGTTACCCCTCTGAGGACAGCAGAGACTTGAAGAGAGAAGGGTCCTTTGTGGCTCCTGGACACTGAGGAGGGGGTGCTCTGATTTGGTGTTGGTTCATGTCTTATAGGCTTTCTGGGAATCCTGGGAAATGACGGTGTCTTATTTGCCTTGGTCTTTCTTAAGTCCGTTTCTAGATCATGTTTCTCTCTCTCCCTCTCTCTCTCTCTCTCTCTCTCTCTCTCTCTCTCTCTCTCTCTCTCTCTCTCTCTCTCTCTCTCCTTTTCTATTTCTAGGGGTTGTCTACTCTTTAGAGGACATCTCTTGCCCTTTATTTTCCTCCTTCTTTTTTATCTGCCCTATCCCAGTCATCTCTTTTTCTCTCTACTCCATCCTTCTCCACCCTGCCTCTTCCTTCCTCACTTCCTCCTCCCTCTCTTCTATTATCCTCCCACAGTCTTTTAAAAGATTTTCTTCCTGTTCCATTTCTCTGCTGTTGCTTCTTTTCCTCTGTCTGGCTGATCTATTCTTCTACCTCATTTTCTCTCTTCATGGGTCTCATTTCTCTCATTCTCTTTGTCCTTCTGTCCCTTCTGCTCTGTTTTTACCCTAATGATGTAAAGTACATTGACAGCCTCATCTCCCAATCTGTTGAAGATCTGTGTTGCATTTTTATTGTGACAGCTCAAAGGCAATGGGGTTATTTGTCTCAATTGGAGCCAAGTGGTAGCAGAACTTGCTACAGAATTCAGCCTGTTTAACCCTAGGGGAAATCATACCCCCCAGACAGGCAGGACACAGTAGGAACAGACAGTCTCATGGAATCTACTTCCTGCTGCTAGTCTCAGCCCTTACTCATGTGCACCGAGACACATGTCCCTCCTCCTTAATTCAGCTTGCACATAGCGTCACCTGTTACTCCAACAGTCAGTTTGAGCCAACCTCTCTTTTCACCTCCTGGACCTGGTTTCTCAGCAATCGAGTACCTCCCATACTTAGGCAATAAGTTCTATGTCTGCCTTGTACTCAGCATCATCTAGCATCCTGAGTTTGCCGCATCCTGTCTCTGTGTGTACATAGGAGGATCTTGGAGTTGGACTGCTGTGTGATCTTGGGAAGGCTACTTCCCCTCTCTGAGTCTTCATGTCCTTATTTCCAAAATGGACATTATGATACATACTCTGGAGGATACTTACCTTGTATGATAAATTAGCATGTAGGGATTACGTGAATAATATGTACAGATATGCATTTCTTTCTTTGCTTCTTTGATTATTCTAGATATTTCCCTTCTCTTTGTTTCCCAGGGGAGGGGCAGCCTTAACTTCCCACCTTGTTTCTTGCTGAGTACATGCTCAGGAAGAGGGGAGGAGTTAATATTTATTGAGCATGGCCTCAGTTACCTGGTAAAGAGGTCTAGGGGGTGGGTGCACAGCTCATATTTATGTATCAGGTTGTTCTAGCAGAATTCAGTTTTAAAGTACTCTATTTCTTTGTTTTTCCCCTAGCAAATATTTATTGACCTGTGCCAACCTTTGTTCTGTCTGCTGTAGATACAGACAAACATAAAACAGACTCTACTCTCAAGTTGCTCAGAGTCCTGTGTATGAGACAAACACCTAAAAACCAATTGTAGTCAAATGAAGGGTGAGGTCAGCCCAAGGTCTGTGGATATATAGGGGAAAGAGAGACTGCTGCTTTGAAGTAAGGGAAGGCTTCACAGGGGAGGTGACGATGGGCTAGACCTTGCAGGAGGAAAGCAACTACTGCCTAGAAAAGAGTGGGGAGGGACTTTATGTCATAGGGAAGAGAACAAGCAAGGGCACATGGATGTGAAACAGGATTGCATACTCAGGAAAGAGTGAGAGTTTAGGGTGTGAGAGGCTGCTGGGCAGTGGTTTCATTTTGTCTGTACTTCTCTTTCCTATTTCTCTCCATCTAGGTAGAATAATCTCTCTCCAACTCCTTCAATTCTATGATCTTTATTCCCTTTCCGCTTCCTTCCTCATCCCATACTGCTCTGCTCAGAACCTTGCTGAGTTTACAGCAAGATAGCCTTTGCTCTTTTAAGGTTATTCTAGAAACTAGAAATGAGACTATAATTCAGCTGATGCTTCTGACCATTCCAGTCTCTACAAACAAACAAATCTTGGACTTGAGCAGTTAATAAGTGAACCAGATCCTTAAAATGATAGATATTTAAAACAACTAAGATGATGAGTTATCAGCTAAGAAGGCTGATAAATCAAGATGGCACGACCATTGTTAAGATCATGAAGAGTATTCAGATGGTGTCCACCACAGTGATTAATGGGCAAATGAAACCAGGTGACCAAAAGGACCAAATCACTAAGGTGTCAGTTGACCAGGGTGATGATAGCTCAAATTAGCTCATTAATGAGCCACTTCCTGAAATGACTGTCTCAGGGCAGTTGAAGGAAATTCTAGAGCCCAGTTTGACCTGTGTCATCTGTTTTCTCCCCAGGCTGCTTTGCGGAGATTGGCTGGGGTCTGCCCTGAAGCCCTCCAGGACTCTGACTTTCAGCAGCTGGTCCAGCCCCGGCTGGTGGATTCTTTCTTACTCTGCAGCAACATGGAGGAGAGTTTTGTGTAGTGAGTGTGGGAGTGGAAATGCAGCCCATTCTCATGCCCCCTCTAAGTACAAACCTCTGATTACACTGAGTCTCACCAGCCCCCTCACCTCCTTATTTATATTTAATTTATTTTTTACATGAAAGGAACAGAGGGCTGAATATTCTAGCAACTTTGGCAGCAAGTCTGAGAGTCCTTGAGAATCTTTTTTGTTTTTTATTTTTTGACTTCTGTGACTTTTCAGTTGCAGATGTTGAAATGCATAATGACTAATATGACAGATTGTCATGGGTGATTTCATTTCATTTTGCTTTCTTTGCTCTCACTATATAATCTTGCTTCTTCTTTTTTTTTAAAACTTTGGAATGAGAGTATTTTAACTGACTAACAATTTTTTAATTGAATTTGGATTTGCTGTTTCTAAAAGATTTTAAATAAATTTCACAATTGGAAGCAAATTTTATTCTTTGATGAATGGGGTTCTACAAAAGATGTCCTAGATTTTCTACTAAATTATGTCCTAGACCAAGTGTTTTTTTCCTAAGATTTCATTCCACAGGAACCTTTCCAGCTATTAAAACTACATAGAGTTATATTGTTTCCTTAGGTGCAGAAATGTGTCAAGTTTTGAATGACTAATTGAGAAATCACAATGACTTCTGAAAAAGTTTCCAAAGTCTCCCAAAACATAGCCTCCCTGGACTTGTCTGTTCTTGGTTAAACTCTTGGTGAACAGAGAACTCAGATGAGATTATACTTAGTAATGCCACTTCAAACATATACTTGAAAGTAGCTGTGTCCTGCCTCGAGCTAGCTCACAAAGGAAAATTGTGAGGATCTCTTCCCAACTCCACATTCAATGACTTCATGTCAGTAGAGTGAAACTGGCAATAATGAGACTATTTACACCAAATATTGGCAGATGCTATGAATCAGAGGTACTGGTTGTTGGTTTTTTTCTGTTTTTTTTGTTTGTTTGTTTGTTTTTTTTCCAGACAGCTGGCTTGCCAATGTCCTTGCTTCAAAGAATCACAAAAATCTGTGAATCCTTTTGAAAAGTTTAATACTATCATATTGTAGTATGATTTTATACAATTCAAGAAACATTTCTTGCCTTCTTATTACTAGTTTAAGTGAGTAAACCTAATTTATCAGATTCTGGGATAAGAATCTTATATGCATTATCTCATTCATTCTTCCTAATCATCACATGAGAGTCCCACTGTATTATTAAGTCACTTGTCTAAGTTCACTGGTTAGTAAGTGATAATAGGATCTGAACCCAGTAATATCTATTACCGGAGTCTTTGCTCTGCAGGCCTACATTAAAGAGAAAAGTAGTGTCTGCATCCTCCCACCTAAAACGACGATGAAGATAATGATAATGATCAAAATGATATCAGCCACTTGCACAATATTTATCATGTGCCAATACTTGTTTTATATAATGCTATATATTAATGTATGCATACATTAACATTTATTACCGTCTTATATTTTAAGTTCTTATACAACTCTGTGAGACAATGGAACTGAAGTAGCCAGTAAATGTCAGATCCTGAATGTAAACCAGGATCTTCTGAGTCCTATACAACATCTCCACTTTCAGGAATCAGTTTTTGATAAATCTCACTGGTTATGCAGATTGTTCAAATATTGACATTTTTAATCACATGATGTCAACAAGTTTTTGTTAATATCACAACTGAGTTCATCAGAAAAAGTAAGTATTGGAAAGCTATCAAGTTTGTAACCTTGAATTTTACCATTGGCAACAAATACTATCAAATGTTTGATGTGGTGGACTCACATTGTTTATTAAAAAACAAAAACAGAAAGTCTACCAAGTATCTCTGTCTCAGTGACCATAGTTTTACTGACAATTATTCTCTCAAGTATAGTATTCCGTGGGAAAAACTACTAGTTCTCTTGTCATGCCAAACAATCAGACAAGAGCTCCTTTTCTTGAAATTAACACTTTTGCACAACTTTTGCAGAAGCTCCTTAGGTATAATTCTCACTTTATCACCCATAATATAAAGTAAAGAGAAGTACTAAAGGGTCAAGATTGAATAAAATTCATATTTTTCACTGCTTCATCAAAGATATTCCTAAGTGAAGTTGGTACTTGAAAAATTTTCTGTCAGTGGGTGGCAGTAAAGAACACAATTTATTTGTACAGTTTGATGTACTGCCTGGATCATGCTAAGGTAAAATTTTACCAATCATGGCATTTTCACCATCAGTGCAAATGTCAGTTAGTTACAAAAGGTAAATTCCTTCTTAAAATTAGTATGAAGAGTTTAATCCTCACAGAACTCCTGAAACAAGTCTTGGGAATCCCCAGAGATCATGAGTCTTATTTTGAGAATCACTGATCTAATTTAACATTTCTTTATGGTTGAGAAAACTGAGACCTATATTGAGACAAAACAAGTGATTTTCCTAAAAGCAACCAGAATGAGGACAAAAACCCAACTTCTTGAGTCCAAGATCCAGCTCTTCCCATTCCTCAATACCTTAATAATATTACAGAACTGGAAGAGACAAAGAAGAAGGGTAATATCCATGTTGAAAATGTCTACATTGTAACATTTGTGGGAATGTATGCATATCAGTCAGAGTTCTCAGGATTAGATAGAGCACAGCTATATATGCTTCCCAGATGAGGAAACCTGGACCCTGAGATTATTTAGGACAGGTAGGCAGCAGGGTGTGGTGGAAGCACCCACTATGAGTTGGAATCAGGTGAATTTCTCCATGAGTTTAAATTCTGACTGTAGTACTTCCCTGTTGTTGATTTTAGACAAGATATAGTACTTCAATGAATTTCCATCTTCTTACCTGAAAAGGAACAATAAACCCTATATGGCCTTCTTATTAGGATTAGTGTTGAGATTAAGGGAGATAACTTATATTGAAGTTCTTAGAAAACTGTAAAGTTCTGTGCGTATGTAATTCATTATCATCATCAAAATGGTCATTATTTCAGTCATAAACTCAGAATTTTAAAGGACCCCAAAGATTATTAAATATTTCACTTTCTTTATACTTATTGCTTCTTGACAACATTCCTTTTAAAGGAATCTTCCATTATTGCTTGGGCATCTCCAGTGAAAACCATGATCTCATGCTATTATTGGACAATCCTCCAGGTCATAAAGTTCCACTCTACATGAAGCCATAATCTGAAAGTTCACCTGCTAATAATAATTTTGATATCAGAGCACACCTCTCTTTCCACATGACAGTCTTTAAAACTTTGAAAGACAGTGACCTTGGTTTAGAATAAAAACAAGAAAGAGCATCTATTCATACACTTTATGTAGCTCATGTTTTCAGGAATGACCTGAGTGATTATGAGTCAAGATTTCTCAGGAGTTAATAAACTTGCTACTCCAGGATAGCAGAGATGGACTCCCCCAAATCCACTTCTATGCAACCAATTATAATATTGGTAAAGATTGTTAAAATCTAGTTTTTGGAACACTGGAAATTAATCAGTAGTGTATAATCATCCATGGAGTGTTTATTCAAGATAAAGATAGAATCCTGCTATGAATAGTAAGTTTTATAACCTTTTAATTTGTCCTATTTCTAATAGACCCACAACAACAATAGCTGTGAATACTAATAGTCTAGCAACCACGGAGGGGGCAGAATGTGGTCGGAGTTCCCTTAAAAATTCCAACTAGACATGTTGAGTCCCTAACCAACACCATACACAAAAATTCACTGAAAATGCATGATAGACCTAAATGAAGAATTATATTTATAAAACTCATTGAAGGAAACATTCAAATATTCATAATACTTGGGGTAGACAGTGGTTTCTTAGATATGAGTTCTGAAGTATAAGTGACAAAAGATCAACTAGATATATCAGACTTCGTCAATATTAAAAAGAAACTTTAGTACTATGAAGGACAACACCAAGAAGGTAAAAAGTCAATCATGGATAGGAAACAAATTGCAGGTCATGCATCGGATAAAGGATTTATATCAGAGTCTATAATAAACACAATTCAACAATATAAAGTCAAATAACCCACATAAAAAATAGACCAAGAATCTGAATAGACAGTTCTCCAAAGAAGACATAGAAATGGCCAAAAATGTTTATAGAAATATGCTCAACCTCATCAATCATTAGGGAAATATAAATTGTCAGTGAAATATTACTTTTCACCAACTAGGAAAGGTAAAATAAAATAGACAATAGCAAGAATCAGTAAGGATATGAAGAAATTGTAACCCTCAAATATTGTTGGCGGGACTGTGAAATGTTTCAGTCAATGTGGAAAAGAAAACATCGTCATTTCCTCAAAATGTGAAGCACATTGTTTCTGTGTGACCCAATACATACCTTGTGACTCAAGGTATATGCTGAAGATAAATTTAAGAATATGTCCATGCAAAAATGTTTATAAGAATGTTAATTATGGTGTTATTCCTAAAATAGAAATAACTCAATTGTCCAACTACTGACAGATAAAAAATGTGGTACTGTCATACAATGCAATATTGTTTGACAGTAAAAAGGAATAAGATACTGATAACTGTTATGACACAGGTAACACTTGAAAATTCTAAGATAAGTGGAAGAAGCCAGTATAAAAGACCATACATTATATGATCTCTAGATATGGAATGTCCAAAATAGTCAAATTTATACACATAGAAAGCAGATTAGGGGTTGTGAAGGGCTGGGGAAATGGGAAAATAATAAACACAGGGTTTCTTTGGTGCATGATGAAATTAGTGGTGATTGTTTCACAACTCTGAACATACTAAATACCATTGACTTGTACATTTTAATGTGGTGAATTTTATGTTATAGAATTACGTCAACAAAACTTATTTTAGAAAAAGATCTTGGCGAGGGCTGCAGTCATATAAAGACCTGAGACGGATTGGAGGAATTTCCTCCAATGACTCACTCACAGGGCTGACAAGATAATGCTGATTGTAAGTAAGCAATAATACAACATAAACCTACATCAGGAAAGTACATAAATCTCAAAAAAACCCTTAATCCTACATCTTAATCCTACATCTTAATCCTACATGTAATCCTACATATAATCCTACATCTTAATCCTACTCTAATCCTACATTAAAGTCAGTATAAAGGAAGCGATACTATTTATAGCATAAATAAACGAAATAGAAGTCAGTATGACAATATAGATCAATGAATTCAAGAGCTGGTTCTTTGGAAAGATTAACAAAATTGACAAACTTTGGGTAGACTTACTAAAAAAAGACAATGAAAACTCTAATAAATACAGTCATAAATGAAAGAGAAGAAATTACAACAGATGTCACGGAAATACAAAGCATCATAAGAGGATAGTCTGAACATCTATATGCTAATAAATTGGATAATCTAGAAAAAAACTGACCAAGTCTTAAAGTCATACAGCCTATCCAGACTGAATCAGGAAGAAATATAAAACCAGAATGGACCTTACAAACAAGGAAAACAAAGCAGTAACCAACAGTCTTCCCAAAAATTAAAGTCTGGGACCAAAGAAGTTTAGTTGTGAGTTTTACCAAACCTTCAAAGAAGAATTTATATTTACTCTCAAACTCTTCCTAATTGAAGAATAGATAACAATTACAAACACAGTCTATGAAGCCATAAATTGCCCTGATACCAAAAGCCGGGAAGAACATCACAAAAAAGAAAATTACAGTTGAATATCTCTGATCGACAAAGATACAATAGTCCTCACCAAAATATTAATAAACTGAATTCAACAATACATCAAAAAGAATCATCCATCATGACCAAATGGAATTTATTCCAGGCATGCAAGGATGTTTCAGCATATATAAATCAATTAATGTAATACACCACATCAACAAAAGGATAATAACCATATAATTTTTATCAATAGATGCAGAAAAAGCATTTGACAGGATTCAACACACACTTGTGATAAAAACGCTCTTAGTAAAATGGTATAGCAATAACATAACAGCATAATAAATACCATATGATAAACTCACAGATAACACCATACTCAGTGATAAAACTCTGAAAATTTTTCCTGAATTTAAGTTCAGAAAAAGACAGGGATGTTCACTCTCACCACTACTACTCAGCATAGTATTGGAATTTCTAGCCAGAGCAATTGAGCAAAAAGAATATATAAAAGAAAAATTGGAAAAGAAGTAAAACTCATTAATTTAAGATTACATGATAGAAAACCTTATAGACCTCAGCAAAAAAAAACCTGTTAGAATTCATAAATAAAATCTGACCCACTGAACTTAACTATTTAATCTATGAAAAAGAAAAGCGGGTCTTGAAAAATGATGCTGGACTTTTGAAAATGTAATCAGATGATATTAAATGCCTCTGCTAGTTCTAAAAGTAAAAATGAAGGTATAAATCTAATAAAATATGTTCTAGATCTATAGAAGAAAACAACAAAACAAATAACTAAATAAATGGATAGATGGTCTGTGCTTATGGATAAGAAGACTTGGTATTATTAAAATGTTCTTCCCAACATTATTTATAGATAACAATGCAATCCTAATCCAAATCCTAGAAAGTGATTTCATGGATATTGACAAAATGATTCTAAAGTTTCTATGGAGAGGCAAGAGATCCCAGATAGCTAACATGATCTTAAAGAACAAGCACTTGGATAATTGAAAATACTCAATTTCAAGATTTACTATTAAGCTACAGTAATCAAAACAACATAGTACTGGAAGAACAGAAAAACAGATTAATGGAACAAAATAGACTCTAGAAATGGATCCCCATAAATATAGTCAAATGATCTTTGATAAAAAAGCAAAAACCATACAATGGAACAAAGATAGTCTTCAATAAATGTTGCTGGAACTACTGGATATCCAGTTTCAGAAAAAATGAAACTAGATATAGATATTATAACTACAAAAATTAACTCAAAATGAATTACATGTGAATTTACAACTCAAAAATATAAAACATCTAGAAGTTAACCTAAGAGAAAACCTAGGTGATCTTGGATATAGTGATAACTTTTTAAATATAACACAAAGGTTTGATCCATGGAAGAAATAATTGATGAGCTACACTTTGTTAAAATTGAGAATTTATCGGGATGAATGACAGTATCAAGGGAATGAGAGTATCAGCCACCGTTGGGAAGAAAATTTGCAAAAGACACATCTAATAAAGACCCATTCTTCAAATATGCAAAGAATTTGTAAAACTCAACAATAAGAAAATAAACAGCCCTATTAAAAATGGGTCCAAAACTTCACCAAGAAAATATACAAATGGAAAATAACATATGAAAAGATGATTCATGTTATATGTCATCAGGAAAATTCAAATTAAAGCATTGTTATAATGGCCAGTACATCGACAACACCAATGTTAGTGAAGATGTGGAGCCAAAAAATCTCTCATCCATTGCTGGTGGGAATTCAAATGTTACCAGGTGCTTTGGAGGACAGTTTAGCAGTTTCTTAAAAAACTCAGCATACTCTTATCATCTGATTCAATGACTGAGCTCTTTGGTATTAACCCAAAAGAGTTGAAAACTTATATCCATATAAAAACCTGCAGAAAGATGCTTCTAGCAACTTTCTTTATAATCACCAATCACAATCAAGATGTTCTTCAGTAGATGAATAAATAAAGAAACCATAATACATTTAGACAATGGTATATTACTTCGACCTAACAAGAAATAAGCCATTAAATAATAAAAGACAAGTAGGAATTTTAAAGGCACATTTCTAAGAAAAGAAGGCCAATCTGAAAAGGCTGCGTAGACTGTATGATTCCACGTATATGTCTTTCTGGAAAAAGAATGGAGATAATAAAAGTACCATTAGTTGTTAAAGAGTTGGGAGGATGGAGGATAAACATGGAGCACAAAGAATTCTTAGGTCAGTGAAATCTTCTATATGATACCATAATGATGGATGCATGTCATTACACATTTTTTTAACCCAAAGGATATACAACATCGAGAGTGAACCATCGTGTGATTTAGGGGCTTTGGGTGAATATGATGTATCAGTGTAGGTTCATCATTTCCAACAAATGTACTCTTCTAGTGGGGGATGGTGATCATGGAAGAGCCCATTGCATGTGTGGGGGCAGGAGGTATATAAAAAAATCTCTGTCTTCCCCTCAACTTGGCTGTGAAACTTAAACTGCATTAAAGAAAAAGTTAATAATAATAATGGAATATATAAGAATTGGGAAATCAAGGCTTTGAAACACAAATGACACAATGGAAGCTTCTACTGTAAGATCCTCTATGACAGCTTGTTGCCTTCAAGGAAACTGCAGCTATGTCAGGTCTTTTCTCTAGTTATATGAAACTTCAGAATAATTTCTGTCCCTTTAACAATGTCTTTTTCTACCCCCCCCCCCACATATACAGCATGGAGAGACGATATTACATAGAAAGGAAGCTTTATTAACAAGCAAAAGAGGAGGAGGGAGGAAAGGAAATTGGACACAATGGAAAACTCAGGCCAAAGACTCCATTGGTGGTGGTGATTTTTTGTTTGTTGTATTAACAATGTCATTCAGAAATAGAACATTTGAATGAGGATATTTAAAAGAGGAATGAAAGGATAACATCAAGTGTGGATGGAATTTCTAGTTAAAATCCATAGAAAGTGGGAGAAGGTCCATCTTCCTCTGTAAGCTACAAAGTGTGGATCTCAGCTGCTGAGATCCTCAGAGTCAATTCCATAGCAATCTAGAGTTGGACTGCATGCTTGACCTGGTCTGTGAGCAACTTCTGGGCCCT
Source organism: Solenodon paradoxus (assembly GCA_004363575.1). Classification (NCBI taxonomy): domain Eukaryota; kingdom Metazoa; phylum Chordata; class Mammalia; order Eulipotyphla; family Solenodontidae; genus Solenodon; species Solenodon paradoxus. The sequence goes on along the minus strand of RJWH01002252.1, from coordinate 12,561 downwards.
GCCCTGAAAAGAGTCATAATAGAAGTCAACAGTCAGAGAACTCTACTTTGGGACTTAGAACAAGGAGACTTTCTTTAACTCAGTGGCTCCATCTGAAGTTTGCCCCCAAGAATGAAGCTATTGTTGATCCTATTCAGTGAGTGCTTCTGATATGCAATGATTTTCCTGTGTTATTACCTCTCATAATTTTCACATTGTGAGTTAGATGCTATTATTAATATTCCTTTTTATATCCTCCATTATAGATGTGGGAGCTGGGTCTTGGGGAGTCTAAGTAATGTTGCCAAAATCAAATGCTTAATACTGATGTGGGAACTGACAGTCTGTTTGAAGTCTGAAGTCTGTCTGACTTCAGAGGTTAATTAGAAAGAAAGCAGGAACTTGGCTTCAGAAACTTACTGGAAGATAGACAAGACTTTAGACCTTCGGAGAACCAGCATCTCCCAGCAAACCTATGAGAGTCCATTCCAGGTCCAGAAAGAAAAGTGAAAATGAGTAAGTGCTAAAATTATCTGTGATTTTAGACTGGAAGTTGGTGGTTTGGATTGCAATATCATTCCTTACAAAGCTGTAAACATAGTAATTAAAGGAAAGAGGAACTCTGCAGCCTATCTTAGTTTGAATCCTGGCTCTAACACTTACTGTGTTTGACTTTGAACAAGTTTCCTTACCTGAAAATTGGGATAATGTTAGTCTTCATCACAGACTTGTTGTGAGAATTGAATGCTAGCACATGGAAGAGGCTTAGACTAGTGCCCAGAGACAAGTGCTCAGTAAATGTGAACATAGTTTTAAATTAACCAAATCCTACCTTTGCTTCTACACAGGTCCCTGATCCTTCTTGACAGAGCTTCAAAGTAGGCCCAGCCAATATTAGAGAGACTTTCACCCTGACAGGGGTGTAGAGATAATCTAGTCCCATCTCTACGTTTTACACTTAGGGATAAAGAAAACTGCTTAAATGGACACAGTAAATTAATGGCTGGAACTTGGATCCAAGAAATAACAACTATTATCAACATAACTGCGTGGTTTTTTTTGAACACCCGCTCTACACCGGATATTCTAACATCCACTATTTCACTACATTTCTAAAGTGACTTGCTAAGTAATCATTTTAATCCATTTTTACAAAGAAGAAAATTGAGATTCATAGCGACTCTAGTCTTGCCCCAAATCACAGAACTAGTCATGGAAAACAGGATTTGAGCGACTATCTAACAACAAAACCCATGAACTTTCATTCATCCATGTTTTGAAAAGAGATGCAACCACCTTGCTTGATTTTGAAATAAAAGCCTGACACTCTGGCAAATTCTGAGATTTCTTTTCATTTAGAAAAAAAAATAACTTGCCTTTTTAATAATTTTAAGCATGAATACACAATATTTAGCTATTTGTTAAAATTACAGTAATAGATATAAACATTATTTCAGGGGGAAAGAGACTAGGAATGAGACAGTGAAATATAGCATAGACAATCAAGATAGAAATCCTGTGTGGTTTCTGATCAATACCAGGAAAATCTCTAAAATAATTTTTCTAGTTTCAGTGTAAAGCATCAACGACAAATCAGAGAAATACTGTATATTAGTTCCATTTTTAAACCAATGACTGTCTTTTGGGAGTAATTGTTTTTAAAACTGATTGTTGTAAGAGATTTCCATTGGTTCATTTTCAGAGATTCTATTAGTGTTCACGATTTTATTATCTCCTTCCCTGAGTTTTTAATCTGTGGTTTCTTATATAGCGTTTGGGCTATACATGGCTGATAAAAGCAGACATTAGAGGATAGTTAAAGTGTATGTCTGTGTATGTGTGACTCTCATACTGCAGACCCTGAAAGGAAACCATGGATTCCAAATAGAAATACAAAGAGGTATCTTTAAAGGGCTATTTGGATAACCTCAGATTTTGGCATCGCATAGAAAGAAAGAACCTTATCAATTTGTTTACATGGTTCTGTGGCATTTTATTTAAAGCCCATGGTCTAGTCTTTCTCTTCTCCACCCTGCAACTGAATCAGTCCCCTCCAGGCATATCCTACCATCGAGCTTTAAAACTGAGTCATTTTTTCACTTTGGTGCAGGCTCTGGTGACAGCAATGGCAATCCAGAAATGGTAGCGGCACTACCCTGAGTCAGGCTTCTCAGGTTTCTGTTGCCAGGGAAGGCTGTGGGTGGAGAGAACCTTTTAGGGTATTTTTTCAGTCCCATTATTCATGTTTGGCTGCTCCACTGTTCCCAGCTGTTCTATGGTTTCTTCTGAATCCATATAGTAATTGCTTTGAAGTACATCTACCATTTTTAACCATCTTTGAAAAATGTATTCTTTAGTTCTCCATCAGGTTAAAATGTAATCATGGACTTACCTATACTTTTGAAGTGCTTCCTAAAGTTCAAAGTTCATCTGGGGGATTCCACTTAGTTGGTTTGTCTTGAGAAATGTAGCGCATGACCAACCGTCTGCAGTAACCCACTGCCTGCCTCATGCCAGGCTGGCACTTTCTTTTTGGAAGACTTTGCAGAGAATTTCCCAAATGTGAATGAACTGCTTTCAAGGTGGTATAACAAGCAAATAAAATGGCAGTCTTTCCTTAAAAGCCGCATCCCACCTCATCTTTCACCTCCAAAAGGCCAATCCTATCTGATCATCCAGCAATTTCCTCAAGCACTTAGCATCTGGGAGTGACGTGGAGCTTTTTCTTAGGGATCTTCATAGAGTAATAAAGATGAAAGTACACAAAGCAGACAATGCTCACAGATGACAGATGCCCCTTCAAATGGAAAGAAAGTGGTCCCGGGCAAAGGCAGTCAGTAATTCTTTCTTCGAGGATGTGCCATCCCATCATCCCATCCATGCTGGTAATTCTGAGTGAAACAACCTGTGGATATTTTCACTTTCTCTAAGAACTTGTACCAGGTGGCTATTTCTTTGTCTGTCTCTTGGCATCTAAGTTTGATGGCTGTCTGGAGTATGCAAATGTACTGGTGGGCCTTCCTCTCTTCCCCATGGTTGGTTACAAGAGCCCACTTCAACTCTTTTGTATCTTCTACCTTTAAGATTGAGGTTTGCTTCATATTTCTAAATATCTTGCTCTCCATGGCCGAAACCTGGACAAAGAGGACCTCAGAGAAGCAGAAGAGGCTGTTCCCTTGCAAAAATGTCTGGGAGCTTTTTAACAGCTTTCAGGTTACTATTTAACTCCCCTTTGCAGGGTTGGCTGCTCACTGTGACTTCTGATCAAAAGACAGAGGGTCAATCTCCTGCCCCAAACACCAGTCCAAGAGACTCAGAGAGTGGGGCACACTGCCCATCTTCAGTCTCTGCCCCTTCCTAAAGTTCCAACTTCCCCCACGCTGGCTTGGGCTCACTCAGTGCTCTCTCAAACCAAACTCAAACCTCTGATGCTTATTAATCAATTAAAATAACTTCCCTCTCTTTTTTGTTGTTGAATTATCTTTCTGGTCTTTAGATCTCTTCCTGCTGCCTGAAATTTCCTTAACAATGAAACCTGGTCAGGCCTGCAGTCATAAAATTGTAGGGTCACAGCATGTAGGTAAAGATCCATGTAATCTGAGCAAAGACTGGAACCAGAGAGCTCATGCAGTTGTATTTGCTATTATGTACTGACTGGATGGTACTTTGAAACTTGCAGCATTTTTAATTTTAGGATAGAGAGTATGGTGGTACATTCAGATGGTAAGTACTATAAAACTGAATACGTTTCTCACATTGATACATCTCAAAAACATTCTGTTGGGTAAAAAAAAAGTTACGAAAGATACATGCAATATGATACCATTTATACAAAAGCTGAGTATGCACACAATGCTAGTATGTTTTTAGAAAAAAACACGCCATGAAAATATTAATACATGGGGGGCATTATGGGTTGAGTTTTATTGTTTTCTCCCACTCCACATACATTCATATGTTGAAGTCTTAACTTCCAATACCACAGAATGTGACTTTATTTGAAAATAGAGTCATTGCAGAGTTCATTAGTCAAGAGAAGTCATAATGGAAGCAGGTAGGTTTCTAATCCAATATGGTGGGCATTTCTACAAAAGGAGAACATTTGGACACAGACAGACACAAGGTGAATATGCGTGAGGTTGGAGCTACACTGCCTCAGTCCAAGGATTTACCAGAGGCTAGGAGAGAGGCCTGGAACAGATCTTTCCCCAATGCCATCAGAAGGAACGTGTCTCTGTCAATAGCATGTGGATGTCTGATGTCTACCTTCCAGAATGGTGTTTATGTATTATTGGGTGATTTAATTGGTATTTATATATTATTCTCTGTATTTTCTTAATATGTAATGTATTCAAAAGTGAATAAAAATATATTCAGAAGAGTGTAAGATCACATCTAAGACAACCATAGTACCTTGCTGATTCTAATGCTGTAATATATCTAACGCTGGCCCTGTCTTTGGTGATAAAGGGGGAGCCTGCTGGGAAGTGACTGAAAATGCTAAGAATCAATCCAGACAGGCTATGCAGAGGAAATGGGAGAGCTGGCATAGACAAGATTTATGTTTAGAAGCAACTCCTTTATTTACCTGTTTGCCCCTTGCAGGTTCTTTATAACTCATGCTGCATCATTCATCCAGCTTTGGCGCTAAGGTGGAAGGTTAGCATTTTGCCAAGCAGAGGAGCAGATCCTTACAGAAAATAATGTGTCTAAAGTTAAAGCTCATACAATACCCTGTCTAGAGATCACTCTCCAGGGCAGCGGGTGATGTAACATGACATGTTATCACTTAACCTGAAGAAACTCAAGAATTCGTGCTGCTGGACCCTTTGAATATTTCATAGTTGGAGTCAGAAGTTCTGAGCACTAGATCTCCCCACAGGCCACTTGTAGGAGCTCTCAGCCCTGGGGTAGGCCTGGCAGCATGCTGAGATATGCAACTTGAAATCAAATTTAAGATCTTTTGCTCACTGCACACATTTAGCATAATATATCCATGACAGATTGAGGCAGGACATCTAGGGTATAATTAACAATCACTATTCTATGAGAGTCTCAGCAACACAAATGCCAATTTGCTTGTCAAATTCCAAAGAGAGAGGAAGGGGCCATGTGGTAACCATACAATACAAAGTCCTCTTTTCAGGGCCCATGTCAGCAATTGTTCTATTCTTGTGTGGCAGGAAAGGAAATATTTTATGATCTAAACACATTGGAGGCCCATTACCTCCACCAATGCACTTTACTAGGATAAAGCCTTAAGACAGGACTCTCTGGGCCAAACATGTAAATTAGATTTTATTTTCTGTGTCAGCTCTAATAATTGATAGCTGTTTCCTGTACAGCTTTATTGGTGGGACTTCTGCAAGAACAGGACAGTATGTTCTTATTACAGAGGCCACACATGGAAGAGGCTCACGACTGGGATCTTGGAATTAAGATGCTCTATTGTTTGTTTCATCTTGGACAACTTTCTCTGTGCTTCAGTGTCTGTAAAATGCTAACAATAGTAATAACTGCCATCAATGGAGTTATTAGGAATAAAAGAGATAACTCAGTAGTTTACAACAATAACATATTTAGCTATTATTATTGTTGTCATTATTATTTGTTTCATCAACATCTGGTCAGTGGTAAGGAAGGGAAGAGTAGTGTAAGAAGGATCCAGCATTAAGTCTTTCTTCCTATGACATTGTTTGCTAGTTCTAAGTTCTCTTCTTCTGCCATGCTCTGAATTTTGATTTTACAGTTTTGGTTTTCAGTTCTTTCTACATAGTATAGGCTAGTTCACATTCTACTTTGGCCTTGGTTGATTTGTGCCACTTTTCTCAAAGCTAGTCTCTAACAGCAGACTTCATATTTCTCCTGCAATTGCACAGAAGTCTAGTTTTCAAAATACAGAGTAACAGAGTCTCAACCACAAAAACCCTATAACCTAATTAAGCACCTACTTTGCATTGGATACTTTATATCACTTCTTGTACTTCCGATCATCTGATAAAGATATACTTACAAGTGAGAAAGTGGAAACTTAGAGAAGTTAAGTGGTACTTCATGAACAGGTAGAAGATCTGGCATGTAAAGTGTGGTATTTTTGGTTTCAAAGATTGTACTTCCTTCCTTTCATACCATGTTACATTCTGGAACCTACTGTTGTCAGCACTTGATTCTAGTACACAGTATACAGAATTCTGCAGTGTTTGTCCCAAGGAACTTGGAGAGATGGGGAAGTCAGCAGGAAAAAGGAGTAGAGCTCTTAGAAGGGAAATGGGCAATTAAATATCAAGTGTAGTCAGATGGTCCACACCTGTGCCAGATGTGGGAGTCAGGCTGGACTGATGTGGGTCAGCAGCAGAGTGGGTGAGGAAGATTCTGAATGGTATTGGGCATGGCAGGGATGCCAGTTACAGTGGGGACAGTAGGTCTGAGCCTCAGTGGAGGCAGCATCAGCATCACGAAACAGACAAGTAAACCTATACTAATTACTGCTGATTACTAGAGTGTAGGATAGGGCTGAGAGAGCGAGGGGGGAGGAGAAGGAGGGGAGAGGGAGCGGGGAGAGAGAGAGAGAGAGATAGAGAGAGAGAGAGAGAGAGAGAGAGAGAGAGAGAGAGAGAGAGAGAGAGAGTGTGAGTTGTCCACACTTCAAAATTGATCCTGCAGATGGACCTGGAATTTCTGTTTCTATTGATGTGCCAGATACAAGGTACCCTGACTGTCCATCATTGAAAACAGAGGATAAATATACAACATTTTATTTAAGGCTCTAGTGAGCTGGCAAGAGACGCTATGAACCAAGTCAAAGTAGAAACCTCAGAGGTAGGTTTTTTGTTTTTTTTTTTAAATCAGGGCAACATGTGGTAAACTAGGTGAAAAGGACCTTAGATTTCAGAGCCTTGTATGGTATTGCTGAATTAAAACTAAGTCCAGAACCTACCTAAGTGGAGACTCTAAAGAGAAATCTGCAGCAAAAATGTTGGGGCTCTAAAAACTTGTGACTTCAGTATAAGAGTTAGAAACAAGCCCAAACCCCCAACCCAGGAGACTGGAAAGAAAACTGTCTGTCTTCATTCTTGGCTTTAATATCGAGGAATATTTATGCTACAGAATGTCCTTACATGAATTTGCAACCTGAATTCTCACTATTTGGATGAATCCAAAAACATCTCCAGGCCAAGGATTGCGATGAACATGGTTCTTTAATCAGATAAAAACAAAATTCTCTCTGGAAGAAATAATTTCAAAAGCCTCAAAGAATTTCCATGGATAAATTTCCAAGATTTATGAATTTAGTAAAAAAAAAAATTATTCACGTGAAACAAAAGGAAATAAAGCACTCTGAGAAGGGCCAGGAGAAAAACAGAAAAACTAGCCCTATATTAAATATAGATATTCAAATAATCAAATACAGGATATAAATAAGAATTTTTATTTTTAGAGAAAAGAAAAGAGAATTCACAATGTGGAAAAGAGCAACACTTTCATAAATGACCAAAAGTATTTAAAGTAAGCAATAAAACTTCTTAAAATAATACAAAGTAATTAAAATGAGAATTCAATAGATGGTTTTAAAAGTAGATAAGAAGTAGCTAATGAACTGGGAGGTGTAACTGGGAAAAGTGTATGTCTGAGTCTTTGAGGAATAATATAGAAGAGAGGTTAAGAAAAAGATCGTGCATAGAGTTCAGAGTTAAGTATATATTGAAGTGGAATTCCAGAAGAGACAGAGAGAAAGTGTGGCAGTGATAATATCTAAAGATGCCTGGCAGGGCTCAAGTTTTTCCAAAACAGATGAAAGACTGTCCTCTCTCATTTAGAAACTCTACTAATTTCTCAGCAGGATATTTAAAGAGAAATGCATATGAACCCATATTAAAATGAAATCACGAATATCAAAGACAAAAGCAAGATATAAAAGGTAGGACAAAAATTTTTAAGAAATTAAAGGAAATGAAGATTTACTATAATGTGTACCTTAAGCCTAGTTACTGCTAAAATGTAATATTCCTTCAGTAAAATCAATTTAAAAAAGATCATTAGGAGAGTTGGTTTCTCAACATCGAAGATGGAAGTTATAGTGGAATGATATTAATGTACTTGTGTATTCATTTTTTATTAGTATCCTAAATAATTACTACAAATTTAGTCACTTAAGACAACACTGATGTGTTTTTTTTCCACAATTCTGTGGGTCAGAAGACCAGGCTGACTCAACGGCTGTCTCTGGTTTATAAGCTGAAACCAAGCTCACTTCTTATGGGGAGGCCTTGGGCAGAGCCCATCGGCATGCTCCCTGCTCCCTGAGGCTGCTGGAACAACCCAGCTCCTTGTAGCTGTGGGACTGAGGTTCCAGTTGCCTTGCTGGATGTCAGCAGAGGCTGCCCTAAGATCTTGAGGCCTCTCTCTGGTCCTTGCATGTGAGTTCCTAGATCCCAGAGATAGCAGGAGAGACTCACATTCTTCTCATGCATGGAATCTGCCTCTGCCTTTCCCTTTGCCTTTCTTCTTCCTTCTCTAATATATCTGTCTGAGTGGTCAGAGTACTTTCTCTGCTTTTAAAGGCTCCTTTGGATTGGAATCACCTGGTTAATCCAAGCTACTCAATAACCTCAATACTCAATAAACTACTCAATAAACTCAACGCTAATCCAATAACCTCAATTACATCTGCAAATTTCCTTTTGCCGTGTAATGTAACTTACTCACAAGTCCTTTGGGGGAGGGGGAGGGTATTTTTCTGCCTACCAAATACTGAGAAGTAATCATTTTTATTTGAAAATCTTCAAGAATAAGGAATGACATTCTTGGATAAATAATAAGATGTTGTCGTCAAACTGATCCTACAAATGATCGTTAAGAATAAGAAGTCAGCTTAGTTTTAGCCTAGTAAAATTCAGAGGAATCAGTTCAGTCAGCCTGGTCTTTTGACCCACAGAACTGTGAGATAATACATGTGTTACTTTACATTTTAAATAATGTGTTTTAAGCAGAAGAACTGTGACCCTGGAAAAAAGGTCTGGAGGATGATGGGATGAAAAGCAAAGAAAATGGCATATATGTGGGTAAATCTTAAAAAATTTTGTATAAGACAAGCGCAAGAATGTTTTGTGGATTGAGGAAACAAAGGTGAATTAAAATATCTGTCAATAATAATGTGTAAATTGGGTCAGGTGAATGTTTTCCAAAGTCTTTGTTTGTGTTCATAAAATGCAAATAGACTCACTGTAAAGGTTGTACTTCAGACCAAAGACCTCTGTGTCTTTTTGTCACCTACCAATTTTTCCTTCTTATTTTATCCATATTAGGTTCTGGGATGAAGCTTATACGATTCTCTTAGTGGAAGTTATGTAAATTTCTTTCTGGAGTCATTTCTAAGATAGACATACTTTGAATAATCATTAAAATTAATCAATATTAATCAATAGTATTTGTGTAAAGATTCGTTTAAAGTACCAATTGATTTAAGGATATTGGACTATTCACCTTTTTTGCTTTATTCTTTAGTCAGGCCTGATAAATTACATTTTTGAAGAATTTTGTAATTCATGTTTCAATTATTTATTGGCATAACATTTAAAAAGTATCTCGCTATTACCTAAATTCTACTGAATTAGATATCCTTTATTTGTAGTATTTTTGAGATTTTATTTTTTATGTTGATCAAGTCTGCCAGGAGGAGGTAAATATTGTTAGTATGTTCAAAGCACTAATTCATGGTTTTTAGTATTCTCCCAATTTTATGTGTGTTTTTTATTTCATTTAAAAATCCTAATTATTACTTTAACTTGGTAGGCATTTCCAGGTGTATATTTTTTCTTTAACTTTTGATCTTTCCATATCCTTATATTCTAGCAATTGCTTTTTTTCTAATTATCATAGTAGAATTGATCTAAAACTTAGAAGTCCCTAATAGCCCTTTTCCAAATGAAATTTTCCAAGAGGCTTGTAATTCTTGGACTAGAAGTTTCTGCAGGAACTCAAGAACAGTTTACTGGGCCTGAGAGAATAGGCAGATATTTGCTCAAGTCCTGATGTGATTTCCAGGAAGAAGGGGTGTTGCATCAGAATAGAAGATGATGTCTCAAAATGCTTGCTAGATGCGGGGAAAAAAAGTAAACATCCACACCAAAGTTCATTTTACCCCTATAGGCAGATTATTTGTTTTTGTTTTTTGTTTTATGAGAGAGGAATAAAATAGATTAAAATAAAAACCTTTTTAAAAGGAGACCAAGGTAAGAACACTTTGTTGTATAGGTTCTAAAGTTATTTGTCAATAAAAAGGTGGAGTTCAACCATAGTTTCATGGTAAATATGTTATGCTCCTTTGAATCACAGAAAGAGAAATATCACACATCTGTACATTATTAGTGAGGAGATGAGATATTCCACTACTAGCAAGTGATGAAAGAGATATTAAGATCACTTGTTCTTCAATGAAGCACTATTTGAGATCCTTCAAGTCTGTCTGATATTTTTCAGACTATCAACAAGCATTTTAAGGCATGTTCATACTAATAAAATAGAATAGAGAATCATCAGCTTTACCTTCCGTCATACCGAACTAAGGCCAAAAGGCACATCTTACCAACTGTTCGTCAAAGATGTGTCATCAAGCCTGAAATCAAAGTAAGATATTTTGTGAGGTCGTTTGGATAACTCCATAGTACTAGGAAAAGATTCACAATAATTTCTTGGACTTTTTTTTTTTCCAATTTAGAGTAGAAGAGTAAGATGTCAAAGTTTTTACATCACTGATGAGGAATTTTGGAATAAAGGTAAGTATCATAAATAATAAAACTGATCATTCCTCAGAACCTAAATAAAAGGCAGATTTTTCCGAAGTCCCCATTGGAATAAAGGGAAGTCCTGTCCAGCCTCAGAGTGCCCCTATGGGCAAACATATTTTTAAAGGAAAGTTCAGAGTAGGATCCAGCTTCAACAAGGGATGCTACAGTAATTCAGAGTGTGTTAAAGAAAGGATATGGATAGTAGTCATCAACAAAGGTTTGAAATAGAAAAATGCAGTTGCAGATTTATATGGTCCAGATGTTCCTTAAGAAGCAGTAGAAGCATCCTCCATTCTCCAGATCCATTATGACCCACATTTTAAATTACAACTTTAAGGGCTATATCATATTTATATTCATCTTTAATGAAGGATGGAAATGAAACAATGTTATCTTTCAAAATATAATAAAAAAAATCATTGACCTAGAATAGATTCAGACTATTTCCTTTATAGAGATGTGATCTTTGATTAGCAAAGGATCAATAATTGTTTTCATGTTGGAAATAGATTCAAGAACCTGAAAACCAGTAAGAAAGAAGTAGCCTCTAAAATATCAGACAATAGTTTGAAACAAATGATTTGAGATATCAGTAGTAACTTGGCCTTGTAAGGCATGTTTGTCCTCAGTCTTCCAGAGGAAATAATTATTCAGAGAAAGGAACTTCTATGATATTAAGAATTTAGATTCTTTAAGCTCCAAGCTATTTGTCATTCATGCCAACTTGACTGAGTTACTCGATTATTCAGGCTCTCTCTATGTGATATTTCAGTCACTCTGTCACAGAGTTTTTAGAACAATCTTGCAACCTAACCTAACCCTTCTGAAGAGTGGTCATGGAAAATGAATTTTATGTGATTCTATGGACAGCCTACCACTGTGGCAGTTTTTCTTATAGCCTCAGTTTCTTGGAAAAACAATGTGGTTTGAAAGAATAAATTACACTAAATACCTACATTTCTAACTTCAGATCGGTACAGAAAATGTAACATCTATTATTCATAGAGAAATACAGGGTAATCTGCAATTTTTACATTTTGCACTCATTTGAATCTGAATTCTGTGTGATAAAATATCCCAATTAACTAGCAGTCACTGCTTGGAAAACAATGATACTCTATTTGGTATGTCAACAATTTTGTCTTCAAAGGTATAGATATTTCATTAGCAGTTATTATTATATCAATACAGTGATACTTTTCCCCTTCCAGGTGCTCAAACATTCAGAATACTCAGTTATCCTTCTGGAATGGGTACTTTGATTAAAGCTTTAGCTATTGTATATTAAAATAGTCTATTAAATATTCAATTAGCCAAGTTGTGAGACATTATGCCTCTCACTCTATGTTCTGAGCTTCCATTTAAGGCATTAATGTCTCTGTTTCTAATCTCTACTCCAGTGACCAAGGTCTCCCTACCATCTTTAGGCTTTTACAGGGTAATGAGTTCAGCTTTTCCATTCCTTATGGATCTTTCATTTTCTTCCACAGCTGTGATACAATGCTTCTTTTCTCCATCCGTAACTGACTGGAATCTCATGGAAATCCCTTCAATAGCATTGGTGAAGACTCACCTGTAAAAAGATAGTTCATAATGGATAAAATAGAGCATCTTTCGAAGTGTCCCACATGACATCATCTTGTTCTCTCTTTTGTGCAAGTCTTCATTGTTGTGCTTCCTGGGAGTCAAAGTTTTGCCCATTTAGCTAATACCCGTGGTTTTCCATAAATAAAAAAGCAACTTTTCCACATTTTAATCAGGTTGATGTTCTAAGTCAATTGCAGACTTGATCCCA